>NMRB01000999.1:82665-129056 GCA_002633025.1 Notospermus geniculatus | reverse complement strand
TAGATTTTGTAAAAAACACAGGACAGCATTGAGAATTTTCGAAACATGTGTATCTTTTGACAACAGGACAATCGTTTCCGGCTGTAAAAACAAAACTAGTGAGTAATTTTTTGCTTTGTGTGTTGGCAGCAAGGAGTACGTTATAGGCGAGGCTATTTTAATGGAAATGCATTAGACTGGGACAAGAGATTTGGTACGGTATATGCGATTTGTCCGTTATATAAAGGCCGGTATATACGAAGAATTTAATTGGAATTATCGTTAGACGGGACCGGGACTTCCAATTTCAGTACGTTATAGGCGATTGTCCGGTATATGCAAGGCTGTTATATGCGAGGTTTACTGTATTTTGTTCACTTACGAAGCTTTGGGCTCAATTTTGACTGGGACCCATTTGCATCTGCTAGACAGGGTGATTCATCATAGTACAGGTATTCTCAAGGGGGCATAATTTCCTCCACTGCATTATTCATGCCGCACAGATCATCCCATATAATCCCGTAATGATTGATGCTGAGCTTGGAAACGGTTGTCATCTGCAGCTCCGAGGAATGAGACAAGAATCTGCAGCAAAGATAAATCTACGACAGAGAAATCGAAATCGACATTACTTAAAGCAGTGACAAGAGTCTGACTGACTGATGATAGCCAGCCAGCCATTGTTGTGCTACATGTAGCCGACAAGGAATGGTCGTACGGGCCGTATTAAAAAAGGGCGATAATCACACGATTAACACTTAGACGCGCGTAACTTCACTAAATGCACACACTTCCACCATGCATTTGACGAAGTTACACGCGTCTAAGTCTTAACACCCTTTTTGAATATGGCGCTACATATTTTGGTAGACTTCAGGCCACACACTTGAGCATTTTGTGGTGTGATAATCGGATGCTCCTTAGTATGGTGGCAGCATGGCAGAAAATAACAGATTTTACTGCTGAACGCAACAAGAAATGTACAACAGTATGGAGGCACCCTGCAATCTTTAACCATGCACACAGAATGATCATCCCAATGTTATTATGGGTTCTCAGCAGCCACTCCAATTCGGTCACTTCTCAAAATGGATTGACAGTGTGGGCAGTGAAGAAGTTGCCGAGAACCCCTATAAATACCCTAGCAATAGAGGACTGTGGGCCAAAGGTAAGTCACGAACCCTAGGACCTCTGCTAGCCTGAAGATGAGAGCTACTAAAAGGGTTGACTTTGGACTAAGGCCACGAATGACTGAACATGATCGGAAAAGCTTTCAACAACAACGCCTTGGCCATTCCTCCAACAATAATGCTCCGATCTGTGTTCTCTCAGGGGATGCTCGTCTATAATGATCCCACTAAACAGACAGGCAATAAGGCTCAGCCCAAAGCCATCTTCCCGTACAGATTACATTCCTGTCTCCTCCATCCTCCAGAAATCCTTCTCAATGGACTTGGTGATGCCAGCAAGTTGTATCACCAGATACCCTGACATGCCAAGCTTACCAAGGATGTTGTACTTTGATGGTTTGACTGTGCTGGAGCTTAGGGAACAGAGTACCGGTACTGGTACCACTGTGATCTTGTTGTGAAGTGCTGCATAAGATGGGCGGATTTACCGTATGATGTATTGCCAGGACTTTTCTACAGAAACAAGCCTTTTACACATCAGATTTTCGTCACAGAAAGAATGCCAAGATCTGAAGTTGGAAACCATCGTCTCAGTTGAAGGGCCACCTGCTGTCAAAGGCCACATCGAAGTGGCAAGCAACCATTATTAATATTTGTATATAAGTGTACGATGTACACGTGATGCTGAGCAATGTACAGTGGTTTCCACCATCTTTGAAACTTGCTGACCAATGAGCAGTGGTTCCCACTATATTTGGAGTCGCTGACCAATGTACAGTGGTTCCCACCAGCTTTGCAACTTGCTGACCAATGAAGAGTGGTTCCCACCATCTTTGCAACTTGCTGACCAATGAACAGTGGTTCCCACCAGCTTTGAGACTTGCTGAACAATGAACAGTGGTTCCTACTGTATTTGGAGTCGCTGACCAATGTACAGTGGTTCCCACCAGCTTTGCAACTTGCTGACCAATGTACAGTAGTTCCCACCAGCTTTGCAACTTGCTGACGAATGAAAAGTGGTCACCACCATTTTTGAAACTTACTGACCAATGAACAGTGGTAACTGCCATCTTTGAAACTTGGGAACAAATTAAAGGGTTCTCCCATTTAGAGTTACACGAGGAAAACGATATGCCAAAGGCTGTTGTTACCAAGCAACCTTTGATAAACTGAATACAACAGGAACGTTTTTAGCCAACAGCAGACAGAGAAGCATGTGTCGTATATATATACACAAGAGAGATTGGCATATTGACTTTCTTATTACAAAGAATATTATGGCTAAGTCATTGCCTAATCACGAAGACAGGAGCTAATATTAGAGTGACATAATGTGATTATCACGGTGTCAAAATCAAGAAAGAAATCATAATAACACATGACTGGCGATCTTCTATAATGAAAAGATTATTGTTTCCTAAAGGAAGACACTAATCATGAAAACAGCAGTAGGCTTTATAGGATATCATGATAGGATTAGCAATGTCACTCCCTGATGACGATCACGTATTGAAAGGCCAGTCGTGCCAATGCACAAACTCAAACACCACCAGCTTGGTCCCAAATGTCTTATGCGTACATCGGCCTTGCGACTGGAAGCAACTACTGGCAATGGCATTTCCGGCAACTACCTGGAACAAGCAGCAACCGATCAGATGCTGAAACAGGCCGCGTAGGCGCACAGGCAACGCTATTGCCGATCAATGCCACTACTAGTTCCAGCCAGTTGCTCATGTTCTACTCATTGCCAACGGTTGCTTCTAGTCGTCTTCAGTCGCTTCCGATGTATGCGGGCTGGCAATGAATTTCCTCATTTGTGGAGCACAACTGGTCACGTGAATGTTTATCACATGATTCCCAAGTGGTTCAATCGGAAGACATTGACAATTTCTGTCTAGCATTCAGTACCATTGCCTGTCCGATGTACGGCTCCAGATTGACGACTGGATTGTGCCACTTGTTGCCGCAATGACCTATCGTAACCGTGCGCGGAACGCATACATCGATAGCAACTTTTGCGTTCAGTTGCTTCCAGTTACAAGGCCGATGTACGCTAGGCTAAAGAATCACAGTACAAGGAAGGAAAAACTGCATCAGCTTTTATTAGCCGTAGCTTGTACTTGAATCATGGGAGACAAGAAGACGACATGAAACTGACTGACATGCTATAGCATCCTGTAGTCTCTGCTGTCATCGTCTCAGATCAAAAGGTTTTTCCGCAGAGCATGATATGATAGACTGACACTGATCCAACGATCAGAAAAGCTGTCTTTTCGCATGAAGCTGCCTGCAGACATCTCTGTAGATTCAGATTCTCTGACAATAACGTAAGCTTACTAGTCTCTAGTCTCGTTTTAATTGTTGCGTCTAAGGCTTTTTCCAAAATGTATCAAATGCCCAAGGCACTTTCTTCGCCTGTTTGAGATGACTGCATGAGGAGTAATGTGTATCATCATGATGTACTTTTATAATGTACTTTTAAAAAGCATTATAAAGTTAATGCTTAACTCAAACCACATCAAATATAGAACCCATTAACTGCTTGCAAGAATGTACGTAAAAATCCCGGGAAATAATCCTCCAGTAAAAAAAATCTCCACGGATTTTCCTGGGGGGGAATTCTTCCAGGGGAGATTTCTTCAGGAGGAACTTTTTCAAGAGGAATTTTACTGTATACCATTTTGATGGCAAGACAGGGACGACCTGACCACAGGTCTGCATGAATTTTTTTTAGACAGCTCTGCATGGAGTTCGTGGTAGCTGCATAAATTGCAAAGTGTGTGCAGTTGCTGGTGCTGGCAAAGAAACAACTAGTAAGCAAGACAAGAATCAGTTTGATTTCCAACAAGTTAACTTCCTTTTTGAATCAAATTGACAAGATAGCCCAGTCAGTGTGGGGTGAACTGGCATCGCACCATGAAAACTGCAGGTTATCGCTCGTACGGGCAAGAAAACTTGCATTGTGTGCTGCATGCTACAGGCAAGCCAAGAACATCTAGAAACGTCACCAGCATGAGAATAAGAACATGACTGCCCCTCTGATGTCCATTCTTCACCATTATGATATCACACTCGAGGCTGTTCGGGCATAAAACTGGATTTTCTTCTGAGATTGCAAGACCGGGCAAAATGCTGAGGGTCCAAGTTCAACACATCACTGCAATCCATCACAACATTATCCTTGGTTTATTGGTGCAGATACCCTATTTCATGCTTGTTATTCACTTGGACTGACAACATGATTAACCCAAAAACCTTCCTTGATGTTTAGTCCGTGTGGGACGCTGGTGGATTGTCAATTACGTCACGCACAAAAGATTTGATGAGTATGGTCATACATGTAACTTATAAGGGTCGTGTTTGGAAAGCTTCCTGCTAGGGAGGCGCGAGACCGTTCGGAAAGGTATTTGGTATTTGGCAAGGTGCCAAGGCTTCCTCGAGCCTGGCCGAAGTGAGCGACTCGGCAAGTTGCTCACTTGGGGAAACTCCCGACATGCATTTCGTTTTCTCTCCAGGCCGGCATGTTGATTGGCTATAGGTGGAATATTTCACGATTGCAACGGCACAGTAGTACCTTTCCCCGAGGAAGCACAAATATCGTTCGGAAATTCGCCTTCACTGGGCATGCTCACAATCCCCAAGAGAAGCGCCAGAAACTTCCTCGGGGAAGCTTTCCGAACATGACCAAAGACAACTGGCCAGCAAAGCTGACACAGCCAGTGGGAGGGTGGGTTGGAGTTGGAGTTTGTCACCAAAGAGCAGTCATGGCTAGCCAGGATCGATGTGATAGAAGCATGATGACAGTAATTGGTTAATTACAAGAATCAGGAATCAGGAAATATCAGGCTTCTTTTCTGTTTCCTTCTGATTGCTCATTAATCATGTCTGCATGTCTGGGTGGGGGTGGATCTAAAGCTACCCTCACCTATCCCCAAGGGATAGGACAGCATAGCTTTAGATCCCCCAGCGATTCGGTCGTGCCAGTCAAGGTATCGGAAAGGAGATTCAAACGTCGCCATCTTGAATCAATTTCTATATTCCCATCGGAAATTTATTGCCTACTAAAAGCATATTGCACAATTGCTGTGGCTTACTGCCTTCGAATAGCATTAGAACACGGTTAACTGCAAATGTAGACTTACCTAGGGATGTAATCGGCTAAAATACGAAATTTGTAGTTTCGAAATTGTAAATTTCGTGGGCCATGAAATTATTCTTAGTGTCATTTTTGACTGCCGCAACTACTTTAATTCCCTTTAATGCCCACCGAACCTCAAGAAAACTTGCACATTTTACAAATACCTTAACTGGTGAGGACCCTACCCACAGTTCTATGAAAGGAAACCTCTCCCATAACAACAATTCCGATGAAAATTTTGCACGGCGTCAGATGTCTCCTTACCTCCAATTCCATAGTTCATCTGATATCGCAAAAGAATTTCTGAAACTCTCCGATGTCATATCTCACTTGGACCAAAACAATCACAGCTACATCTCCAAAACCAAAGCAAGGGGACCTAGCATGCACCTACTTCAAATGTATTGTCTAACTACTAAAAGCATAGCAGGACATGGGACACCATAGGCTAGGCTGGGAAAGGCAGAAGGGCAATCTTGTCAAATGATTAAACAGCATTATGCAATTAAGGCTATTTATTATCTGTTGTGTCCTTAATAGGCTGGCTGTCCATTCACCCGATTTTCGAGCAGCAAACACTCAAAAGCATTGTTTGTTTCCGCAGCGTTGGTCACGAACAAAGGATGCGGCATTGCACCGCTTGAAAATCATGTGAATGAATTCTTAGCCTTATTGGACAAAGGTGTTTGCCAAAGAAGTGGCTCAATCAAGCCAAAAACATGGTCAAAATACAAACAAACTGTGACCAAAACATGAAACCATAAAAGTGATTGCTGTGTTGGCTGATTGCTAAAATAACACAGGCCTTAATTGCCAATATCTGTAGTAGTGTAATGTGAATTAGGCCTAATTGTTTGGGTCAAGCCTCTCAGGTTGGACTGCAAGCTGTGAGTCCAGAATCCATGACTCAGGTTTTCAATTGTCTATACACCATCAACATTTTCAAAACATTTCTGCGATAAAACATTTCGAAAACTGTTTTAGAAATGTTGTGGCTTGTTTCTGGTCTACACTCTGCAACATTATCAAAACATGTTTTGAAATTGTTTTACAAAAGTTAAGGCCTGTGTACACCATCAACATTTCTAAAACATTCTAAAACCATTGATTTGCAACAAATCTGCAACACCCTTGTTTTGGGATTGTTGCACAGTGTGGACAGGGTTTTGAAAACGTTGCAGAAATGTTGCAGAAGAAATGTCATGTGCATTCTTCTGCAACATTTCTAAAACATTTTCAAAACATGTTTTGAATTGTTACAATTCTGTCCACACTGTGCAACAATCTCAAAACATGTTGATGGTGTAGACAGGCCTTAACTTTTGTAAAACAATTTGAAAACATGTTTTGATAATGTTGCAGAGTGTATAGACCAACCCCGAATCAAGCTGCAACATTTCAAAACGCTTTTCAAAATGTTTTGTCACAGAAATGTTTTGAAAATGTTGATGGTGTAGACAGGCCTTAAAATACAGCGGTAAACATTAAGAACAATTTTAAACCATCTGTGCATTTTATGATCGATGCCCGATTATGACCAATATGAATGCCAGGAATGGGATCAATGCACACTAATTGTGTCCGGGTCCGGCTTGTCGGGGATACAGTGTGGAAAAGTATACCATGAGGAAACCAAGGAGATGAAAAGCACAAAAATTGACACACAATATATGATAAATAAAAAGGCAATTTCCAGAGTGTTTGCGAATTTTCGACCCCAACCTGAGATTCAAACGTCGCCATCTTGAATCAATTTCTATATTCCCATCGGAAATTTATTGCCTACTAAAAGCATATTGCACAATTGCTGTGGCTTTGCTGCCTTCGAATAGCATTTAGAACACGGTTAACTGCAAATGTAGACTTACCTTGGGATGTAATCGGCTAAAATACAAAATTTGTAGTTTTGAAATTGTAAATTTCGTGAGCCATGAAATTATTCTTAGTATCATTGGATTTTGTGGGCCACGAAATTATTATTCTTAGTGTCATTTTTTACTGCAGCAACTACATGTACTTCCCTTTAATGCCCACCGAACCTCAAGAAAACTTGCACATTCCCTTTAATGCCCACCGACATTCCCTTTAATGCCCACCGACATTCCCTTTAATGCCCACCGAACCTCAAGAAAACTTGCACATTTTACAAATTCCTGAACTGGAGAGGACCCTACCCGCAGTTCTATGAAAGGAAACCTGTCCCACAACAACAAATTCCGATGAAAATTTTGGACAGCGTCAATGTCTCCCTACCTCCAATTCCATAGTTCATCTGATATCTCAAAAGAATTTCTGAAACTCTCCGATGTCATATCTCACTTGGACCAAAACAGTCACAGCTACATCTCCAAAACCAAAGCATGGGGACCTAGCATGCACCTACTTCAAATGTATTATCTACTACTAAAAGCATAGCAGGACATGGCAGGACACTATAGGCTAGGCTGGGAAAGGCAGAAGGGCAATCTTGTCAAATGATTAAACAGCATTATGCAATTAAGGCTATTTATTATCTGTTGTGTCCTTAATAGGTTGGCTGTCCATTCACCCGATTTTCGAGCAGCAAACACTCAAAAGCATTGTTTGTTTCCGCAGCGTTGGTCACGAACAAAGGATGCGGCATTGCACCACTCGAAAAACATGTGAATGGATTCTTAGCCTTTGGACAAATGTGTTTGCCAAAGAAGTGGCTCAATCGAGCCAAAAACATGGTCAAAATACAAACTGTGACCAAAACATGAAACCATAAAAGTGATTGCTGTGTTGGCTGATTGCTATAATAACACAGGCCTTGCTAATATCTGTAGTGTAATGTGAATTAGGCCTAATTGTTTGGGTCAAGCGTCTCAGGTTGGACTGCAAGCTGCGAGTCCAGAATCCACGACTCAGGTTTTCAAACACTTCCGTTAAAATACAGCGGTGCACTTTTGTTAAAACATTAAGAACAATTTTAAACCATCTGTGCATTTTATGATCGATGCCCGATTATGACCAATGAATGCCTGGAATGGGATCAATGCACACTAATTGTGTCCGGGTCCGGCTTGTCGGGGATGCAGTGTGGAAAAGTACACCATAAGGAAACCAAGAACGCAAAATAAACAAGACTGTGCAAACATGCGATTTACTCATATTTGTACAGATAGTGTTAGAAAAATACCAATCTCTCTGCTATATTGTCACCACCAATTGCAAATTCCTTCCACACTTATGGGCTGTCTGAAGCCTAGTTCATACTTCGACGCAAGACCATCGACGTCTAATGCGCGATTAAATGTGGACGCCGACTTCGCGGAATTGATTCATAGTCCAGCGTACTTTAACGATGGCGATCTATTATGAAATGACTCAAGTAATCACAGCCTCGCGATCGGACACCGACCAAATCGCACGACGGGGTCGGCGTCGAATGCAAGGTTTGGTTTGTATTGGTTTGTATTTCATTTTTCCGTCAGGGCCGACGCTATAGCATTATTGGCCCTGGTAAGTACGGAGGAGGCCATCACAATGCAAGGTCACGTGTCAGTCGCCCACGATGGTCGTGCGTCGAAGTATGAATTAGGCTTGAGTGGTGCAGTGGAGACATCAGTGCCTGACACCTCTGAAGTTCCAGGTTCGATCTGCAGTCGGACCCATCCTTCATGTGGTAGAGAAGGCTGCAATCTTTGTATTGCGGCCCGAGTGCATTGTCATATCATTTGAAATCTGACTTAACTTTTCTAATGAGATTAGCATCATTTAACTATGGGTCATATGAACAAAGACTAGCAAATGCTTTTACTTCAGATTTGTACAGCATTGCCTAGTGCATTTGCATTGCAAAATTCAAGTAAAAGCATTTACTAGTCTTTATTCATATGACCCTATGAAACCCCATGCCATCTGCCCCTAAAAAAAAAAATTTTTTTTTTTTTTTTAGGTTTTAGTACCTCCCAGACCCTCTGCCATGGTCCCTTTTGGTCGTATCACCTTAGAGAAACTGCCTTAAATTGGCTGTTGACTGGAGTTATAAAGACATTTTTAACTGACAAGCCTCTCAAATTCCGTTAGTAGAAATGTCGCGAACAAAAAGTGCCCTTTTCTAGGTTGAAGTGCCCTTTTCACAAAGTTTGCACCGTGCCCTTCTGAAATCCTAGATATAACCCTGCTATGGGTCATATGAACAAAGACTAGCAAATGCTTTTACTTCAGATCTGTACAGCATTGCCTAGTGCATTTGCATTGCAAAATTCAAGTAAAAGCATTTACTAGTCTTTATTCATATGACCCTATGAAACCCCATGCCAACACCAAGGCTGTGTGGGCTGTATCAACTTAATTTTCAACATTCTCGCCCACACCAACGCACCAGACATCCCACCGACCCTGGCTGGGATGTGCGTCACACGGAACAGGCCTACGTCAATGATGATCATCAGCCAATGACAAATGTTGAATGATCTCCACCTGGGTACCAGGGATTTTATCGATAGGCTCATATTACACCACTCGGAGCACAGATGTTCAATGAAATTACACTCCATAGTTTGATGTATGGTTATCAATGTAATTCAAAGCACACTTGTATTTTTATGTACGCCTGGACAATGCTGCCATGTTATAATTCTTTTCCAGGACAACAATGCCTTCCATTCATCTATTTATTTCTGTCACAAAAGAACCTTTTTTACTTAATAAGCAAGAAGTCAATCTCCAGAATTCACGAATTTTCGACCCCAACTGGGGTCTTTTTCAAGTGGAACTTTACAATCTGAAACTCTAGAAAAGACTGAGAAAAGACTTTTACTTAAATATCAGGGCAAAAAGAGTAGACATGTGTCACCCTCTCCTACCTGCCTACCAATGCTCTAATTTGTCATTTGCCATTCGCTTTATTTGCACCCAAGCTCAGGCATGGCTAAAGAAAGTCGCCATCTTGTCACCATTGACTAATGATTATCCCATATGGCAACCAATTAGCCATTTGGCTACATGAATTCCTTGCTTTCTTTTTTGGGCATCCACAATGAACTACAAGTCAGGGTCCATATTCATAAAACTACTTAGGCCTAAGTCTAAGTGTGACATCCTTTGTTCAGCACAAAAGATTAAGCACCAGGGGCCATATGCATAAAACTTCCTTAAGTTGAGTGTAAAACTTACCCTTAAAGTCTAAGGATTTCACTTTACCAAGTGCCATACTCAAGGTGTATGCATAAAACAAACTGAGGGCATACTCAGCTAAGGGCAACCCTTAACTAAAGTATTTCCAGGAATTGTGGTGTCAGCCAATGAAATTTCAGTATTCAAGGGGTTTCCCAGATTTCTTGAGTGTTATACTTAAGGAAGGTTTCTCAANACAGTTGTGGCAGGCACAGGTTGGAATATGCTATCCATGCTGTTTTTAATGCATGCTAGCCAAATAGGCCGGGGAAATTATGTGCTAGGATAGGGTGGGTGGGATAACATTGAACTGTGCCAAGGATTTTGATTTGACAGACCATGTATCCTCTTTCTGTCCTACCAATTTGGTAACCTCTTTTTTGTTTTCCACCGTTAATAGCCACTTTACACAGTTCCTAACATACTAAAATGTGCATTACAGCATTGCCTGCAGTCATGTTCATGTACATGCAGCCTACATTTGAGAAACCTTCCTTAAGTACAACACTCAAGAAATCTGGGAAACCCCTTGAATACTGAAATTTCATTGGCTGACACCACAATTCCCGGAAATACATTAGTTAAGGGTTGCCCTTAGCTGAGTATGCCCTTAGTTTGTTTTATGCATACACCTTAAGTATGCCACTTGGTAAAATGAAATCCTTAGACTTTAAGGGTAAGTTTTACACTTAACTTAAGGAAGTTTTATGCATATGGCCCCTGGGCTCAAAAAGAGACCTATTTGTCACCATTGGCTACAAATCCCATTTGACAAACAAATTTGCCGTTTGGCTACAAGAATTTGTAGCTTTCCTTTTCAGGCATCCAAGATGAAGAACTTCTCGGACAATGAGCTAACAGCATTTTGTCAACACTGCATGGCTACAACATGTATACCATTTGGCAACCAGTCTACCATGGCTCAAGATTTCATTGCTTTTTCCTTCACTACCCAATACAAAGAACACAACTCAGGCACAGGCTGAAAAAGGAACCATTTTTGTTACCAATGCCTTCGAGAGAATCCATTTGGCAACCAAAGGGTGTCATACACGTACCTTATTTTTTAATGGTAAATCAGGTTGCCAAAACTATTTCAATTTCCAATGCAACACATCACCAATATTTTGAGTCGGTTGACTTCGTTACACGAGTGGAAGGATTTGCACCATGTGGTATTAAGGATGGCATGACTACACGAAACCTGACACACACGCCATTATGCTACTGAGGAAAAGATGCAGAGGCCCCAGCTGGATTTGAAATCGACAGGTGAAATTAGACACCCGTTCCTGCGACTGATGTAATTATCACTAAGAACATGATATCGATGATCCCATGAGATGGACGAGAGTGAAAGTTTGTGGAATTATCGGTTTTTAAGAATGTGAAAGTTTGTGCATTGTTGTGTTTTTAAGGAGTACGTGTGAAAGTTTGTGTGTGTTTACAAATGTCTGTTTTTAAGGAATTTGGACTGAAACCAAATGTTTATCCAGAAGAGGACAAGAAATTTTCTGAATGAAGCAACAAAAGATCAAGAAATTTTCTAAATGATCAAAAACTTGCAACATACTGGAAAGTGATAAAGAAATGTTTTTGACAACCAAATTTTTTTAGACATTTTAGCATCATTTTGAGAGATTTTCTACGAAGATGCCCTCAGTTATTCAACACCTCGATCACAGGCTGACAGAATCACCTCCAACTTATTGTTTTCTCGGTGCAGTCAAGCCCAATGATAGAAGCTGCCAGGACAATTAATGAGCCTATTAAATGGTAATCACTTTTATGCGCCATCAAGACATGCCAGAGGACATCTAAGATGAAATTGACGAGCTTAATTGCCATGGTGGAAGGAAGTTGATATTATGTTGAAGGAAGTCATGTGGTGGCATTTTTAAACTGAGATTGAGTCTTTGGTAAAGTGCCATCCAACTATCAGGTTAAAGACTATCGCTTGAGGCTTATTCCTTTAAAATTTAGCAATTTCTCAATTGATCTATCACTTTCCAGACAAATCTTGTAAGATAGCATCTTCGGCTTCATTTTGACAGTCAGTANAAAATCCGCATGAAAATCAGGCCTTGCCGTTTGAGGAGTGGGATCGAGTGATTGCTCTCCTCGTGAACAATAAGGCTCTATTGTTCTTGAGGAGAGCAATCGCTCTCCCACTCCTCAAACGGCAAGGCCTGAAAATCACGTTTTGTGGTTGGCTTTGGGGGGCAACTGCCCCACGACTAAATACGGCCCTGAAGAGAATCGCCCTCTATATCACATGAAGAAACGGCCGGGCCACTTGAGAACAACCCAGAACCACCGAGGTGACAGGCACCAGTGTTTCCGCTGCACCTCTGACTAATCTTTCTGTCCGGCCCAGACACTCAACAACCAGCAGACCAGAATCAACAGCAGATGGAGAGTGTCAACACAACAGGTTGTTATTGGTTACCATTAATCTCGCTTTACATTATTTGCCCCTGAGACTCAAGGTACCATCTTGTGTCCATTTCAACTTGACTTGACCACATTTGGTACATGTTTCCGTGCAAGACAGGGTTGAAAGTTCCTTTCTGTTGTGTTGGTAAATATTTCATTCACACTAGAGCTCGAGGTTGTAGTGAGTCAATGCACATGCCAAACGGCACTTCAACACTGCAATCTGCGGGGCAATTAAATTCATTCAAGTTATAGCATTGGTGTTCCACATGAATTTTTTAGAAGTTGCATGAGCAGCTTAAAACCTGTTGGTTCTTTTTTTTACAGGCATGTCCTAATTCTGATCACAAAAGTCATATGAATGCCAGAACATGGCGATGGTAGAGCAGGTGACAAGAACACGGTTACAATTTCCCGTGTTGCCTGTTCCATGATGAGCGCACACGAGTTTTGTGACTTGACATTCTTCCTTCACCTGATGTCGTCTGTTCAGTCGTGGCGCAGGTGATTGTCGGTCTGATCTGACACAGAGCGACTCCTGACATGTGGCATGTCATCATGTGGACTGTTCCAGAAGTGTGCAGCCAGAAAAACTGGGGTGTGAAAACAAAATGTGGCGTCAAATGTTACCAGCAGCAACACATGATAGACATTTTGATTAGGTCATTGAGGATACCATAATCGACTGGTATGCAATGCTATGGAGATTATGATTGCTGTATGTGTCTTTTCAAAGTTCTTGCCAATCTTGAAAACAGCCGGGATACTATGAGCTCATTTTTTTGCCCAACAGTCCTTTGTGGATCGTATTAACTAGAGGTATGGTCCAGACTATAGATTAGATCAGACGAGCTGCAATTTCCCACGTGTACCACAAATTGATCCGACAGGCGATAAATTCACACAAATTACCATGGACAACATGTATTTGAATAGCTGTGTGACGCAGATGTGATACCAATGAATTTCCTCTATTCACATAGGGCCGTATGCACCAAGCAAAGATAATCTTGAACTCAGGTTTAGCCACAACTTTTCCATTGTCAGATCATACCCCAGTAAACCCGAACAATTGAAAAGTTGTGGCTCAACCCGAGTTGAAGATTATCTTCGTTTGGTGCATACGGCCCATAGTCAAAATGAGAATTTACGCTGGACTCGCTGTGAACATGCGGCCAGGTGAATATGACTACTATACTGACATGACTGAACACATGGTGTTTTTATTTCTGTTCTATGCACGAACCTGACTTACCCGGTAAAATATATTTTGTTGGAAATGTTTATTGAGCAAATTCAAGAAGATCTAGGCTACATCATTGCCCGGAACACTGCCTCACCCTAGACTGTCTTACTGATTTGAAGATCTTCTAGCATTCCCCCAAAGAAATCAAACGTCTCAGGCTGAGTTCGTCCAGGCATGTGAAATTACCCTCAGTTTATTGATCTTGCAATACAGCGAGTACCGTTTCCATGGCTGATGTACCATGAGAATCAAGCACATCTTCACCAACAAACCAATTTACCCGAACAAACATGTAATGAAACCTCACCTTCATGCAATGAACAAAGGAGTCCCACATGCAATTTCAAATTCTAATCACACTGCCATGATCGGATGCATGATAAAACTTGCACCTCTGGGCCCACATTCATAAAACTACTTAAGTCTAAGTGTGACACTTATCCTTTGTTCAACACAAAAGATAAGTATCACACTTAAACCTAAGTATGTTGATGAATATGGATCCTGGGCCCACATTCATAAAACTACTCAACACAAAAGATAAGCATCATACTTTGACATAAGTATGTTTATGAATCAATGAATATGGACCCTGGGCTCATATTCATAAAACTACTTAAGTCTAAGTGTGACACTTATCCTTTATTCAACACAAAAGATAAGTATCACACTTTGACTTAAGTATGTTTATGAATGGACCCCTGGTGACTGCCTGGTATTTACAAGACTATGTGAAGAAAATCACACTGTCGAAATATGGCCTAGGCAAAACAGCCAAAGTCTCAAGATTCCAACTAGTAAAACCTTTTTTACTTAAAACTGAAAGCGAAGAACAAGAACTGAGGAAGATAAGCTGTGATGGAGACAAGCATCTTTGGTGAAGTATCTCCAGGAAATCAATAAGTAATCAATCATGTCACTCAAAATGACTTCCCTAAACTATCCTGAACCAATCTGATACGGTTGGCGGAACAATACTGATCGAGTTCAGGTGGTGTTTTCTGGTATTGCCCGTTTGGGATCTTGTCTAGACAGGAAATGAGGTATATTGTATACCCGAACTTGAAAATCTTTATTCGCAATTAAGTCTGATATTTCCACGGGAAGTTCTTATAATTTTGATTAAGATCATGGGTAGATCCAAAGTTTAATCTTCAACAAACTGGTGCTAACGGGCTCCAAACGGCAATATCTTTCTTCAATGTATTACTGGTAAATTATAATGAAGGATGCCTTATGCTGTATCTTTTGCACCTTTTCATAAAGGGTATAAAACAGAGTTCGTCCTTCCATTCTACCATTCAGAGTACATGTAGGAGCGGGATTCCGACAACCATATGTGACCCGTCACAGCAAAACCCGGATGAACCAAAAAAACTCCAAGAGATAAAGAAAGAAATGTAGGCCCTAATCACTCAGATTTTACATTATCAGCGTTTGTTGCATCCGTTAAACGTTTCCGGTCATCGCGTCTGTCGGAACGGTTTTGGACATACAGTACAGGTCACAATTGACATCCCAACAGCTTCGAGTAAGTTACTCGTAAGTTATGCGTAACTTACGAGTAACTCACGGCTTTGGTTTCGCGTAAATCACCGCGTAACGCGCCAAAATCGCGTAACTCGTCTCGTAAATCACTGCGTAGCTAGCAAAATTCGCGTAACTCCCCACGTAACTCACCTCGTAAGTTGCGCGTAACATAGCTCACGAGTAGTTGCGTAAGTTACGAGTGACTTACGAGTAACTTACGCGAATTTAGGGATGTCAATTGTGACCTGTACTGTATGGTAAACCATTGTCTGTGTCACATACCTCTGGCAACCATTATCAGTTTCCTTTACCGCATCCGATGATCGCAGTTTTTTAACATAGCTCAATTTTTGCGATTAACGAGTGCGTTAAACGCAGGGGGATTCCATTTTATGACATAAAATTGGGAAAGCCCTCACTTCAACCATGTCACGTACATGGCAGCAAAAGGACTTTTCATCAGTTTGACGCTTTTATGTGTCATGGTCATCACATTGTTGACGTCCGTTCATCGCAATAAACAGACTGACGCGACAATCGCAATGCGATAAACGTTTGTATGTGTCCCCAGCTTCGCACTGATGTCAGGTTGAACTTGCAATGGCACAGAACAGGCGGCGACTGACTTTTCTGGTTCACTTTGCTTGTGTGCCACAACCGCAATGAGTCACCAATACGGGTGCAGACCTAAACCATCATTTCAGACAGGTCAACCACCAACATTTGGAGGGACACACACCAGTTCATTCAACTACACTGCACCACTCTGATTATCAGACAACCTGACGGTTGTGCCCGACTGACTAGGCAATTACAAATGATCCAAGAGGCAATGGATTGGTTCAATGGAGGGATGTAATAGCTTCAGGTGAGGGCGATCATGGGATTACTATCGATCATTCAAGTAATCCAGGTGACAGGCAGAACCGAGGTAATAGGAGATTCCCCGATAGATCTGTAGTATTCGGGACAAGATAATGGGTGAATGATCATCGCTGCGCATCTGAATTGTTCAACAAATATAAGACGATTATAATTGATAACTTGGCCAGCAGACGACAGCAGGCCCATCGATCAATTTCCATAGGACATTGCCAAGTCTGGACCACCTCCTCAATGCACTTTAACATCACAAAGATGTCTTCATGTCAAGTCCATCATAATGAGTGTATCAAAACATCAGAACTTAATGAAGGCCACAAATGTGGCCAGTAGTTTGAAACTTATCTGCCAAAGAGTCTAATGGCTATGTCAGGTTGACCTTGCGATGGCACAGAACAGTTAATAGCTTCAGGTGAGGGCGATCATGGGATTACTATCGATCATTCAAGTAATCCAGGTGACAGGCAGAACCGAGGTAATAGGAGATTCTCCGATCGATCTGTAGTATTCGGGACAAGATAATGGGCGAATGATCATCGCTGTGCATCTGAATTGTTCAACAAGCATAAGACGATTATAATTGATAACTGGCCAGCAGACGACAGCAGGCCCATCGGTCAATTTCCATAGGACATTGCCAAGTCTGGACCACCTCCTCAATGCACTTTAACATCACAAAGATGTCTTCATGTCAAGTCCATCATAATGAGTGTATCAAAACATCAGAACTATGAAGGCCACAAATGTGGCCAGTAGTTTGAAACTTATCTGCCAAAGAGTCTAATGGCTATGTCAGGTTGACCTTGCGATGGCACAGAACAGGCGCAGACTGACTTTTCTGGATCACTTTGCGTCTGAGGCACGACCGCGTGGAACAAATCAGTCGCCGATATGGCATGACATGACTGCAGCTGCGTCTCAGTTACGACGATTGGGATCAGTCACCGATCAAAAAGATCACGAATCGCAAGAGTTTAACCTGTGTCATCCCAATGGGCGTAATCCATTCGCAGGCGACCTGACTCACACACATTTTCATTTTTGTGACCTGACCATGATTGCGACGCCTGATGCCGACTGTTCCGTCGTAGTGCAGGCAATCGCAGTGTGACCTGACATCAGCATTAGCCTTCATGGTCATATGCAGCTTGTATTTTTACCCTGAGCAGACTTTTGCAATGGGGCCTTAGGAAAGCTCTCAAAGAGCACATTCGGATGATACCATTAGCTTAAAGTCATGACATTTTTTATTAATCTGCACTAATGGGAAATTTTCCCCAATGTAGTGCCAGTTGTGAAAGGATTTATTAAAACAGCCACCGTTTTTACAGGTTTAGCGCTAATGCCAATGTTCGATTTATAATCCATGCACACAAGTCGCACTTGACATAAACGGAATGACCTGTGTAATGAATACGTATATATTGGTTGTACGGCAATGGGCGTTATGATCATCGATGTACGGCATATTCGTGTTGCCACAGAAACTTCACTGAGGCCAAGGGCACAAACTTTCAGCAAACGATGCATATGCATCAATGAGTTCAGGTATAGCATCATTTATGAATATTGCCATTACCATCACGGAATTGGTTGTAACATCTGGTATGGACCTTCGCTCGTACGTCAGTGAATTTTGATTCGATTCCGTTTTATTATTGTGATCAGGCGCGGATCCAAGGGGGGGCACACCCGGCCCGTGCCCCCTCTATTTTGTGGAAAATCTTTGATATTGACCGGGAAATTTCAAAATTTTGAAAAGATGTTAAAATTTGACCGAGGTTTTCCACGATCTGCGCTGGCTGTGCCCCCTCTTTCCCATGATTCTGGATCCGCCCCTGGTGATAAAAAAATGATTTTATGTACAATTTCTGGTCATAATGCAAATACGGAAGGATCGTGCAGCAGCAGCATTCACTGCAGTATAATACAATGGGTGAGGTCAAATCTCATAGTTAACGTTGACACCAAGATTACCCGAGGGTAACCATGAAAAAATAGTTAACTTGAACCCCTAACTCTTCTCACAAACATTTTGGAAGAAGCAAACCTGCATGAGGTCGTGGCGCATTTAGTTGCCTCCAGAATGAGTGCCTTGTCGCCAGTTTCGGTTGTAATTTTTGGGAGCTAGGCGCGTTTTTGTAGAGACATCACAGATTCATGTTGCGAATTGTACACTTTCCAACATCGTCCAGTCCCGTAAGGGTTAAAATTTAGCAATTTCTCAATCGATCTATCATTTTCCAGACAAATCTTGTTAGATAGCATCTTCGGCTTCATTTTGACAGTCAGTATTGATTCACTTGAACTATCTTTCACATCTTTTTCAATTCTTGGCTTTTTCGAAAAATACTGAATCGAGAATTGAGCTGAGCGCAAATATGGGACATTCTAGCAACATTGGGCAAATATAATGAGGAGGAAATATAATGCAGGAGGAAACTAGAATGACCGGGGAAAACTTGTGCTGTCTTCGTCGAAGAGCAGGGCCGTATTTAGCTTTTTGGTCCGGGGGGGGGGGGGNTTTTGCCCAAAATCCGCATGAAAATCACGTTTTGTGGTTGGCTTTGGGGGGCAACTGCCCCACGACTAAATACGGCCCTGCAGATAATCGCCCTCTATATCACATGAAGAAACGGCCGGGCCACTTGAGAACAACCCAGAACCTCCAAGGTGACAGGCAGCAGTGTTTCCGCTGCACCTCTGACTAATCTTTCTGTCGGGCCCAGACACTCAACAACCAGCAGACCAGAATCAACAGCAGATGGAGAGTGTCAACACAACAGGTTGTTATTGGTTACCATTAATCTCGCTTTACATTATTTGCCCCTGAGACTCAAGGTACCATCTTGTGTCCATTTCAACTTGACTTGACCACATTTGATGCACATTTCCGTGCAAGAGAGGGCTGAAAGTTCCTTTCTGTTGTGTTGGTAAATATTTCATTCACACTAGAGCTCGAGGTTGTAGTGAGTCAATGCACATGCCAAACGGCACTTCAAAATTGCAATCTGCGGGGCAATTAAATTTATTCAAGTGATAGCATTGGTGTTCCACATGAATTTTTTAGAAGTTGCATGAGCAGCTTAAAACCTGTTGGTTCTTTTTTACAGGCATGTCCTAATTCTGATCACAAAAGTCATATGAATGCCAGAACATGGCGATGGTAGAGCAGGTGACCAGAACACGGTTACAATTTCCCGTCTGCCTGTTCCATGATGAGCGCACACGAGTTTTGGGACTTACATGTACATTCTTCCTTCACCTGATGCCGTCTGTTCGGTCGTGGCGCAGGTGATTGTCAGTGTGATCTGACATCAGTGTTATAAAGGACCACAGAGCGACTCATGACACGTGGCATGTCATCATGTGGACTGTTCCAGAAGTGTGCAGCCAGAAAAACTGGGGTGTGAAAACAAAATGTGGCGTCAAATGTTACCAGCAGCAACACATGATAGACATTTTGATTAGGTCATTGAGGACACCATAATCGACTGGTATGCAATGCTATGGAGATTGCTGTATGTGTCTTTTCAAAGTTCTTGCCAATCTTGAAAACAGCCGGGATACTATGAGCTCATTTTTTTGCCCAACAGTCCTTTGTGGATCGTATTAACTAGAGGTATATGGTCCAGACTATAGATTAGATCAGACGAGCTGCAATTTCCCACGTGTACCACAAATTGATCCGACAGGCGATAAATTCACACAAATTACCATGGACAACATGTATTTGAATAGCTGTGTGACGCAGATGTGATACCAATGAATTTCCTCTATTCACATAAGCCCTTGTTACACTACATAAACAAGTCGCCCATGGGCGATACGCTCAGCTGACAATATCGATTTTTAGGTGTAATTCAGTTAAATTGTAGGCACATGCTCTAGCCTGAAAACTGCCCCCGAACTAATTTCATGACTTTAAGGGAGCTTGTCCAAATTAATCGCCGAAAATCGCCAACAAATCGCCGAAAAATAGCCAACAAATCGCCGAGGCATGAAGGCGATTTTACATATTCCACTCTCTTATATTCAACAAAAAAATCTTCTATAGACCATATTGCACGGTTCAGCCAAAAAACGGGGTTTCGCTGCCGGACTACACGGATGAACAACATGCACAGGTTAGGTACAGTTTGGAAACGCATCCACCACTCGCAAATTTGGGCGATGTTTTCACTTAGAAAAACGTCATGCCAGCCGATTTATTATACCTTAATAGAGTCTTCTCGATGTGTACTCCACTCTGAACGTCTTTTCAACACAAAAACATTAGATATAACCGAGAAATTAAGATTTTGAAAACGATGATGTCGACAATAACAACTCGCAAATTCATGTCAGTCTTCATGCAGTCCGGCACAGAGCCCGTTCGGGCAGATTCACCTCGTTCGGGGACTCGCAGCCCAATCGAGGAAACTTGCTCCCCGATCGGGCAATGTATTCCTCGTTCGGGGAGAAATTTGCATGAAAATCACTATCGTGTTAGTATTCGTCGATTCCGCACCTAATGCGCATGTTCCGCATAATTTATCCCCAATCAATGCAGAGGTGACATCTACCGGAAAGAATTTCACTGACCTTCAGGTACGACTTTACTGCTGCGAATGGCGCCAAATTCAAATTTTTCACCCGTTTTGCCCGCATTTCTTCGATTTTCGCGTGAAATTCATCTTTTGTTCATATTTGTCAATATTTCTTTCGTAGTTAATTATATTTTGGATGTTTCTTTATTGTATAAGCCCCGTTGATCACCCAAGGTCACGCCCAGGGGCTTTTTTAGGCAGTAAGTAGGCCTCCCTTGTGGCATAGATAGGCTTTAAGGCACACTTTCAGCGAATTCAAATACCACCTACACACACCCTGCAAATGTAGGCCTATAAAATATCAATTAATAGGCCTATTAATCTTAGACTCCTCAATCACCACAGACACTAAGAGTGTTGGGCCGGGGTAGGCCCATTTTTTGAGAGTACGTGCGAGGCCAATAAATGAATATCCATGTTCACAGATGTTTAAGAAATGAAAAACATTTAATTGAGATCTCACATATTTTACATGTGCAGAATGATAACATTTCCCACTCTGCTTTTTAGAGTCTTTCCTAGTATTGATGACGGCATTGAGATGGATCGGTCTGAATGTTCTGCGGCTGTGTCAGCCCTTTTTGATAGTATGCAGGGAATGGGCGCCGATTGGAGCGAAAATATGGTAAGGTTAATAAAGTACATAAACTCACGAGCTCAACCGTGAGTGGGAATAGCTTTCCCTAAGCAGTTTTATGACAAAACCAGTGGATAGCTTAGTTAAGACGTGCACAATCAGCGGCGGATCCATTATTCCAAAAGAAATAGGAGGCCGGCGAGCCCTTCAATCGAAGTTTACTATTTCATTTTTAAATAGAATCCTAGGCGGACCCGCCCCGACGAGTAGGTTTTTGAATTACCGGTAGGACTAACTGCTTTTTATTTCAGTCCGAAATTATGGTGAGCCCGGATGTGCCGACACCTTCCTGCCCAGGGGCTTTTTTAGGGCAGTAAGTAGGCCTCCCTTGTGGCATAGATAGCCTTTAAGGCACACTTTCAGCGAATTCAAATACCACCTACACACACCCTGCAAATGTAGGCCTATAAAATATCAATTAATAGGCCTATTAAATCTTAGACTCCTCAATCACCACAGACACAAGAGTGTTGGGCCGGGGTAGGCCCATATTTTGAGAGTGCGAGGCCAATAAATGAATATCCATGTTCACAGATGTTTAAGAAATGAAAAACATTTAATTGAGATCTCACATATTTTACATGTGCAGAATGATAACATTTCCCACTCTGCTTTTTAGAGTCTTTCCTAGTATTGATGACGGCATTGAGATGGATCAGTCTGAATGTTCTGCGGCTGTGTCAGCCCTTTTTGATAGTATGCAGGGAATGGGCGGCGATTGGAGCGAAAATATGGTAAGGTTAATAAAATACATAAACTCACGAGCTCAACCGTGAGTGGGGATAGCTTTCCCTGAGCAGTTTTATGACAAAACCAAGTATGGATAGCTTAGTTAAGACGTGCACAATCAGCGGCGGATCCATTATTCCAAAAGAAAATAGGAGGCCGGCGAGCCCTTCAATCGAAGTTTACTATTTCATTTTTAAATAGAATCCTAGGCGGACCCGCCCCGACGAGTAGGTTTTTGAATTACCGGTAGGACTAACTGCTTTTTATTTCAGTCCGAAATTATGGTGAGCCCGGATGTGCCGACACCTTCCCAATCTGCTGCTACATTTACCGCGCCGTTTTCACAATACTATGAGGTAAATTCTAGGCTCTGCCGACCAGACAGATTACCGGTGTATTATAAATTGCGGACTCTTTACATAGTCTGGCACGATATTACTGCTTTTAGACATAGGGTCCTATTAAAAGTCGCACTCATTATAATTATGTCGACGAAAACTGTACCCGGAATGAAATCCCGGAATGAAATACATGTAGGGGCCTACTAAAATTGTTCCCGGGCTCATCTCATGATACAACGTACTGTTTTTGTTTTCAGGTTATCGTTGAAGCAGACGCACCGGCGGTGGAGACGGCAACAGGAAGTGAATTGGTCGCAACAGGAGAAAAGGTTCCGGTACTGAAACATAATCATTTTTCAAAAAACCTCTGACAACATAGATTCAAGGTTTTGAAAAACCGAAAAAGACTGTTTCTGCTTTGTCTACTGCCATATTGGGTGTCCCAAATAAATTGTAGCAGCGTCTGCCATTCCCTCTTCAGTGCTCCATGTCCCGACTTCATGTTCGTCCCTACTGGGTTATATGCCATGGTGGTCAGGTCTGCAGTGTTCAATTACCGCGGCGGTATTAACTCTGATCAATTTGCTCTTATGTTTTTACAGAAAAAAGGAAAATATAAAGGAATGCCATGTATGGCAAAGAAACATCATAGCGGCCCAATAAAAAAAGAGTTCCTTATGGACAACAAGAGCCGTGATGCCAGTTTCCGGAAGCGACGCCGGACAGTTTTTTCAAAGGTGACTTCAGACGCGTTGTTTTCATCCAAGTACCGCACATTACCTTTACAGTGTAACTTAGAAACTAGGCCCGTCTTTAGGCTCTACAGTTTAGTGACAAAGTAATGGCAAACTTTGTGAGTTTTCAAATTACAGTCAGTTGTTCGTCATTTGCATCGGCCTCAGCTGCAGCATTCATAAGTTCTTGTTCATTGACAGCTTTCTGGACCTCATGGTAGAAATCAACATACTTGTCCTTCGTTTTCCCTTTCACGACGGAGTTGAATTCATCTATGAACATATCCCCGTCCTCCAGTTCCTGAAGCAGCATAAAAGCCCTTGTTTTGATGTCCTCCTTTTTTAATCTTCCTATATCTGAAAGATATGCTGCCTCCTCAACTGTTACTCCTACAGCCTGGATTGATGGCGGCTCCTCCTTTTTAACGGAGCACCGCAAATATTCCTCCTGTCTCTTTTTGGATGCTGTTAGGAATTGTGCCATTTCTGGGTTTAGAGGTCTACCAGATAGTGACCTCAGTTCTCTACATTCATTTGGGTGGCTGAGGAATTCAGCCCGTCTTATTTCTGCCCTGACGGCATTGACCTCATCCACAAACTGATGTGGAGTCTTCCTCCTGTCAGGCACATCCTTCAAACCCATGCGTGCTAGAGTTGCTGTTCGAAGCTGAAACAATGAAGTCATAAAATCTTTCATTTTTGAGAAAACGCCAATCAATTGTCTGCCGTTTTCTCTAAAGCATGCTAATAAGCCCTTTTTTTAATTTGCAGGCCAGCGACATGGATAAAATGTGCGGCACTAAAACT
Source organism: Notospermus geniculatus (assembly GCA_002633025.1). Classification (NCBI taxonomy): domain Eukaryota; kingdom Metazoa; phylum Nemertea; class Pilidiophora; order Heteronemertea; family Lineidae; genus Notospermus; species Notospermus geniculatus. The sequence continues at coordinate 104,736 of NMRB01000999.1, read as the reverse complement.
AGCGTTGAGGTGGTTGATTGGGAGGGAAATGTGTGGGTCGGCGAGGACCACAAGAAAGCAGAAACCAAAACGATGATTAAGGACCATCGTGAGACTGACCACCCCTATGTCTCAAACCAAATGGAGAGAAAGCCAGAAAAGGAAACCCAGACTGAGACAGTCCAAGTTTCAGACGCGGAAACCCAAGCTGACAACGAAGATGAGGTTCCTGCGGCCCAAGCCGGCGAGATCTGCCGTATTTGCAAGACGGGCCGCCCCTGGCACTGGATTGGTTGTAAGCGAAGATCATGCAACTACTGGATTCATGGGAAATGTATTGGTCTGGTATATAAGAGTGACCACGACCTGGCCAAGGTCGACTACTATTGCCCTGCGCATATTAAAAGTTTCAGGAAGTACTGAAATTGAAAAAAGTTGAGAATGACTGCACCTCTGCGAGTTTGTCTTGATTATTGCAAGCCCTGACCCAGCTCATTTCTGTCGCATTCGTTGGCACCCAATGTTTGACCTTTTTGTTCACATTCTCCAATATGAAGTCCGGGGATTCCCCTCTGCTATGATCGCCTGACAAGGCAAAACTGTCCGTCTGGTTGACGTGGTTCAACAGTTCTGGTGGATAAGAACAACGGTCAATCATATCCCTTGTCTCAATGGCCCTATATCTGGGGTGATTCCTCCCGAACCACAAGGGCGCAAATGCCCATCGGCCTGCCATTGATACCTCGCTGTTGTTCTTTCTCATCCCGGCACGGAACATCAGAGCTGCGGTGATGAGCTGCAGTATATCGTACATCAACCGATACGTGTCATCGGTGACACCATCCAACCATTTGTGGTACCCTTCCGCGCTTGGGACGAGTCCAATTCTTTTGCATTCTCGCAAGTACGGGAGAAGGAGCTCATCCGTGATGGCTTGATGGACAATAATCAACAATTCCCATGACTTGTGATGCTCGCTGGCCTTTTTGCAGTACGTTTTCGCTTTTTCCGTTTTGTATCCCATCACTTCAGAAATATCAGACATGAAGACGTCCCAAGTCAGGTCAAAGATAGACTTTGTCATATTTATTTCAATATGGCCGCCACCGGGTCTTATTACGACCCACTTGAATTCTTCCTCCTCATCTATGATCTTCCTGATCAGGGTGTATGTTAGGCCGTCGCAAAATACGGACATCCAGCGCCTGTTATGGTATGCTTCACTATCTTCTTCGTTGTACTGTGAGATGCCCGACATCTTCCCAATGTGCCTGAGAACAGTTCTCAGGTTTACAAAACTGTTTGGATTGACCATGCAAGGTTGAAGCACGGATACTGAAGGCATTTCTCCGTGAAGTGACGGAATAGATGTGTATGGATCAGTACCGGTACTAGTATGTCCTCCATTGAGAGGTTGTCTTTCCACAACCTTTCCTGTTGATGTATCGACGATGATTCTGGCAGGCTCTCGCTGCCGACTCGACCTTTCTGCGGTGTCTTTGTCTTTGTTTGTGCAGTTGTTAGGAAGGAGCTTTTTACATTTCTCACAGTATTTACAGCGACTGGAAGAGGTCCAACCACAAAGGCATATCTTGCCCCCCTTGTTGCGACTTTCTGCCACAATTTTATCGATATGGTCCTCCCCTTCTCCAAGTTCTCCCCAGAGCACTGACACTCGTTCTGTTATATATGAATTGAGGTAATCGTCAAACAAAACGCTGCTCCTCGATTTCATCCTCTCCATTTTTGTCAATAATATGTCTTTGTCCTCCATGTCGTCTATCCACAACGTAGGACTCAATTTTTCATCATACTGGTAGAATGTGGAAGGGGACGGTCTGATCTGAATGCACGTTGTGATCACAGAAACAGACACTTTGGAGTCTTTGGCCACTCTGTAAGTTTTTTTTACGATCTGTTCATTGTCGAAGGCAATAATGACATCTTCCTCAAATACCTTAGGCGGGTCAAGGCTCAGCTCATTAAGCCAGTTCAGCATTAGCGTATAGCCCCCAGCAGGAGATGAAGCACTCATAATGGTACTGGCCAGCTTGCTCCCTGTAATGCTATATGCGCAAATGTTCTCTGAGAATGACAGAGGAGATATGAAATGATTGTTCCTGGCATAACTAATTTGATCCACTGCCTTAGCCACCGAATACAGTTTTTTTGGTTTGACCCTGTCTAAATTATCTTGTGAGATATTGGCGAGTCCATACAAAAGGTTGACAACCACACCATTGCTTTGTTTCAGCCAGTCAACCAAATCAAGGGAGGCCAACTCATCAATATCCTTGTATACTCGTTGTTTCCCTTGCGTCTCGGCAAATAATGACGACGATTGAGATTTGCCGAGAGCAAGGGACAACCTGTTCAAATCGACATCTTCAATATTGCCAGACTCGAGAAGTTTGATGACTTCATCAACACAATTATGCGGAACACATGAACTACTGGTAGTACCATCACTTGTGGCTTCAGTTATCGGTACCGGGAGCTGTTCGACCTCAGAGCATGCAGAGACTTGAGTAGGCCTATCACTAGTCACCACGATAGCATCCTCATTTTCATCTGGCACTTGTGAAGAAGCTGGGCCGTCTGTGGCTTCGAGGTCGTCGTCTCCTAAATCATCGCTGTCCATTAGTCTCTCCTTTACCCTCTTTACACATCCCTTGCAGAGGTACGATGGATCACCCTCCAAGAGGCCTTTAAAAAACAAAACAAATTCAGCCCCCTGTTTATTTATAGGCCTAAGGTTTCATAGAACTTATCCATGACTATAATTGACGGATCATCCTACCTTCCGTTCGTAACTTTGATATGACGATTTTGGCAACTCTTTTTTTCTTTATTGGTTCCAACTGGTCATAAAGTGGGGACTCGTCATCACTTTGCCAAACGTGATGGGTTAGGCAAGCGCACTTTTTTATGAATTTGCCCGTCAGGGAGTCCAACTCCCGGCATCCCCTTTTGCTTCTTGTCCGATTGTCCTGAAGTCGTAAGTACCACTCTGTTATTTGAGAGTAACAACCGCCGGGGTGCCGCAAATAATTGGCGCGAAAAAAATGTTTCGATGTGGTGGAGTCGATCAGGGGGTCCAATGGGCGTCAATCGCCGGCAGCACCAAGGGGCAGCCTTAAACCACTATAGGGGGTTTAATGGATGAAAAATTCCCGCAGAAAAGNTTTTTTTCCTCGATTGAGGAGTTTCCCCGATCGGGTACAAAAACTTTCCCCGAAGGAGAACACGTGAATCTGATTGGTTTATATGGTTACACCCCAATCGAGCTCTGTTCCCCAATCGGGCTTCTTCCATGGCGCTTGAATTATTGCCCGAACGGGCTGTGTGCCGGACTGCCATGTGCGACATGTGCGATGTGGAGTATCCGTTTCTACTGGCAACCGTACCAACCTCGTCCCCGGTGCTGTATGTGAATCCAGGTGGCGGAGAACAATGACGCTCTCCATTGACCACTCTCCAGTCTCCAGTATCCAGGGTTTTCGAATACCCCATCCCGGCAGGGGCATAATAGAACTGGCCTCGCACCTCCATTCAAAGGGAGAGTGTTTATTTGCCGGCGACGAGGATTAGTCGTCCCAAGAAGGATCGACAAATAAATTTATTCACGGGTGCGTGCAAGCAGGCATAACATGTTGACATTACAATAATAACAGCACCTCGAGTCAACAGTTCTTAAAACAAAACAGGTTATTTTCCTGTTCTCAGTCAATGATAATTCCCAGTTGATTTAATAACGTGTTTTACGGCCTTCGCCGGATCTTAGTCATTTGAACACGTCGCTATAGGGTAGTTGGCCTACAGTAGTACCAGCAGATATAGCAGCATCATAGAGGCTGAAACCCGGTTGACTATGCGAGAAACGGATGCTTGGCTAATCCCACAAAGATCTCCACTGACAAATTGGAAATTCCCAGTCGCATAATAACACATAACACAGAGTACTTGCAGTGCCGAAGGTATGGTATGGGAACGTTCAGTTTGCGGTGCAATGTCACCATCAATCAAGTCGATGACTTCGAAGATCACCGGGCGTGGCATTCGATACCTTTTTAATAATGTCATCGGGTCATATGAATAAAGACTAGTAAATGCTTTTACTTGAATTTTGCAATACAAATGCACTAGGCAATGCTGTACAAATATGAAGTAAACACATTTGCTAGTCTTTATTCATATCACCCATCGTAAATACATGTATCTACTCTTCATTCCACATCCAATTGGTGCGATATTTATGGACGATATCTCCGCAACGGCTTGGTCAAATTTGACACACGATACACAATCGATTTGTCTTTTTTGCCGACAGCCATCATCACTGTCATTTTCCCTATAAATGTGACAGATAAAAGTTCTTTCACCAATCGCAGTTCATGTTATGGCCGAAATGGCGGCCATTATGAAATGACGCAATGCATCGCGCACGTGTAAACTGCATTGAACACCATGGCGAAATGAAATGGGTTTTGAGAAAGGGATCCGTTATGCCGGCCTTACGCAAAAAATGAAGATAGGAGAAAGATACCGACAAGAAAGACAAGTCAAGTGATGTATGGTGTCAGGTTTGACCGAGCCGTTGTTGCGGAGATATCGGTAGAAAACCTTGCACCAATCGGATGTGGAATGAAGTGTATGGGGTTTATTCCATCTCGGAATATCCTATTTCGACGGATTTGTCGGCAAGCATCTTCCTCTGCAGCGAGTAACAAAGCCATTTTTATAAAGCGACAGGCTTGCGTGGCGTTTGCGGGACCTTTTTCGGAGACGCTAAATATTCACATTAGCGTGCTGAATTGCGCACTCTTGCTAACTGGCGTGGCCTTTGTGAAACAAGCAGAATAGCGTGCGTTTGGTTTGCGTGCGCTTATTAGCGGGCCCGCAAACATCTGCGTGGCTTTAGTGAATAACCCCCCTGGGGGGTTATTCACTAAGCCCACGCTAATTTTTGCGTTGCGTGGAGTTAGCGTAGCGTTTGCGTGGACTTTGCGGGATCGCTAACTTGGCGTAGCGTGGTATTCACAAAACCCCCCGCAAACCACGCTTAACACAACGCTATTACCGGGCACGCAAACTGACATAATTGACCATTACGGAGGTTGCGCAGTTTTCCGACTCGACTCCAGCTTCAACTACCAGAATGAATTGGAGTCCGCTGTAGACATCCTTGATAAAAACGCTTTGATAGACGTTTGCGAATCGTAAAATGCCATAACTTTGTGGCAGAATAATTTCGACTCGTAATCGGAAGTGCTCGTAAATCGCAAATATTATAGTTGTGTTTCGTGTTTCAACCCATCTCCGAACTTCAAATTTCTTTTTCTCAATAACTGTTCATTATAACCCACTGAGAATTCACTACTGTTCCACGGCAATGCTTCTAACACGTGAAAGTTTCAACTCAATAGCTTTGATATTAAGACTGTGGTACCAAAAATAAAAACCATAGTAATCGTTGATCATATTTTAAGACACGATTGGTGAAACATCGAAACGCTAGATTCCAATATTGGTTTTAGTAATGAGCGCCACTGCGTAGACACCAAAGCTTTTGGGGTGATACTTTCACATATTAGTGGTAATATCATGGAGTACTGTTCGACGAAATTTCATTGAGTTATAGTAAAGCGCTGTTGAGAAATTGAAATTTAAATTCCTGATGTTTTTATTCACCCGTTTCTTATCGGATTCCGGAATCGCATTTTTTACCATAATTTTTGAATTGAGTGATACGGTCCTAATACCAAAGGTATCAATGAAAATCTTTCACACGTTAAACAAAACATCACACGGTACCAAATTTCATTGAATTATAATGGTCAGTTGTTGAGAAATCAAGATTTGAAGTTCGGTACGTTTTTTGGGGGGCCACCCTAGATATCGGTAGATAACCCTTGGGGGGTTATTCACTAAAGCCACGCAGACGTTTGCGGGCCCGCTAAGCGCACGCAAACCAAACGCACGCTGTTTTGCTTGTTTCACAAAGGCCACGCTAGTTAGCAAGAGTGCGCAATTCAGCACGCTAATGAGAATATTTTGCGTCTCTGAAAAAGGTCCCGCAAACGCCACGCAAGCCTGTCGCTGTATAAAAATGGTTTTGTTAACTCGCTGCAGAGGAAGATACTCGCCGACAAATCCGTCAAAATAGGATATTCCGAGATAGAAATTCCATCTACCGATATCTAGGGTGCCCCCCCCCCAAAAAAGTGCCGAACTTCAAATCTTGATTTCTCAACAACTGACCATTATAATTTCTCTGTTCCCCAATCGGGCTTCTTCCATGGCGCTTGAATTATTGCCCGAACGGGCTGTGTGCCGGACTGTCATGGTCTTGTCAGTGTCAACTGGCATATTGCCCGCCGTGACGTTAGTCGGCAAAGATGAACGCTGATTGGTCAAAGCTTCTCCGCGAATAGACTGATCCTCTGTCGTAGTTCTCGCTTCACTACTAGTAGTGGAGGAACGGAGCGATACGACAGGGGACCAGTCTACTCCGCGAAGAAAGTGAGTGGGGATTCCCTTAGTTTGGTTCCCGAACCCACCGCTAGGGCTATGAGGAGCCCTAGCGGTGGGTTCGGGAACCAAACTAAACCTAGAGGTGACTGAAGGAACCAAATCTGAAAACAAGATGCCGTCGGAAGGGTTGGGGAGGGTGCTGTCGAAAACAAATTTTGATGCGGAGAGCTGTATGTTTTTCTTTTATCACTTATTTTCTTAGTTCATTCGAATGAGGCAGTTATTAGCTTCAATTTGACACCAAATATTCAGCAGTCCTGCTTCTATGTTTGTGACAGTATGAGTAGCTAGTAGCTGGTTAGGCCTAGGCGTAAGTTTTTCATCATCATTCAATTCATGGATGATGATGATCACAAACAAACTCAAACTGTCACTGGTCACATAACCGGTAGGCCTAGGCCTACACATGGTCAGCATGCACTCTGCTCTGCACACACAGATAGCCTACATTCATGCATTAGGCCCACAGGCGTTCGTAGCGCCATCTGTGAGGTCAGTGTAGTAGGAGTACACTTAGGCCCTACACTAGACAAGGCTTTCATATGGTTTCAGATCCAACGCCAACGGAAACAAACGTCTCGATCTCAACAAAAACAACAGAACGAAACCAAAATAGGCCTACACAATATTCATGGACTCTTGATTTCCGTCTTTGTATGTATCCTACCGATTACCGTTTTCATATCAAAATCCTCTTTTGAATTCAGACACACCACTTCGGGACACAAGCCTCCTGCCGAACAATGCTCTCCAGAAATCAAAGTCAATCTGGATAAACCATACAGTTGTTGTCGTCGTTCGTCCCAGTCTTCCTGAACTACCGGCGGATGAACTGCCTCCACCCGTCCCTGCTGGCCGGGACGCTCCATTCGGTGCCATCCTTCTTATCGTCATCTTTAATCCACCACTACGTGTATGGAGGAAGGGGGTGAAAATGCAATTCCACCAAACGTTCTCCATCATGTCCATGGTGAACTGAAAGACTGCCTGATGCAGAGGTCCGTAAAGGACGATTATCGTCAGCTTCGGATGAGCGTCCGGTGGGGACGGAATCAGTGTCGGGACGACAACAACTGTACGGTACGGTTTATCCAGATTGCCATTTCGCCGATTTTGGCAGGAGGCTTGTGTCCCGAAGTGGTGTGTCTGAATTCAAAAGACGATTTTGATATGAAAACGCCGTTTATTCGGATAATCGGTAGGATACATACAAAGACGGAAATCAAGAGTCCATGAATATTGTGTATTTTGGTTTCGTTCTGTTGTTTTTGTTGAGATCGAGACGTTTGTTTCTGTTGGATCTGAAACCATATGAAAGCCTTGTCTGTAATATACTCCTACTACACTGACCTCACAGATGGCGCTACGAACGCCTGTGATTAGGCCTATCTATGTACATGTAGGATGTACATGTGTAACATATGCCTACAATAGACATGTTTGCCATTTCGCCGATTTTGGCAGGAGGCTTGTGTCCCGAAGTGGTGTGTCTGAATTCAAAAGACGATTTTGATATGAAAACGCCGTTTATTTGGATAATCGGTAGGATACATACAAAGACGGAAATCAAGAGTCCATGAATATTGTGTATTTTGGTTTCGTTCTGTTGTTTTTGTTGAGATCGAGACGTTTGTTTCTGTTGGATCTGAAACCATATGAAAGCCTTGTCTGTAATATACCGTATTTTCGCGACTATAGGGCGCACCTGACTATAAGGCGCACCCCCTAATTTCACCCTAAACCCTTGACGAAATCCATACATAAGACGCACCTCCCTATAAGACGCACCTCCCTATAAGACGCAGTCATCAGGTGAACCACAGCAATGTTATGCATCAAACTAACCTGGTTGTATGATTAATTAGCTTCTTGTGACAAGCTAATTAGCTTGTTGTGACACTTCTTGATCAAATTTTCGGACTCTATCTGCAGATAAGGCGCACCACCCTATGAGGCGCACCCCCAATTTTAGACCCCTCTTCATGAAAAAAAGCCACGCCTTATAGTCCGAAAAATACGGTACTCCTACTACACTGACCTCACAGATGGCGCTACGAACGCCTGTGATTAGGCCTATCTATGTACATGTAGGATGTACATGTGTAACATATGCCTACAATAGACATGATAGATACATACAATAGGCATAGGACTACCGGTCGCACTAATTTGCGTCCAGCAGCGACCAATTGCGTCCAGTTGCGTCCAGCGCTATAAAACACTAATTTTATCATGTTCAAATTTCATTTTTAAATTGTAATTCTCCACATTATCTCATCAGAATTAATCAGACAAACCTGAATTAATGACATCTGACGAGAATAAAAACTCGCAAAGTCGGCCTTCCGCGATTGTGGTTCCTCAGGCCGTCGCGGCCATATTGGTAGTCTATCCCAAACGACGGTAACAACAAAATGGCCACCGGCGTCTGGACGCAAAATTAAAATCAACAAATCATGGAAATGAGTGATTGGAAACGTTCCAAATACATGAAATACATTTCAGGAACATTTGATTGACTCCTGCCCACACTCACAAATATTGATATTGTCACTTTTATTGCCAGAAATTACTTTTTTATGCCGTTGGACGCTACTGGACGCAACTGGTCGTAGTTGGACGCAATTTAGTGCGACCCTAGGCCTACATGATGTTCCCTATGATGCAGGCCTACAGTTCATTCCACACGACTGTTAGGAAGAGAATTTGCTATAGAGGCGTCACCTTTCGGAGAACGGCCAAAACATGGAGAAAGCTCTCCTAAAAATAGTACGGTGACGTAGCTAAATCGGCTCAGTCGATGCCTACCTCCACGGCAGAGCCAATAGAATATTATTGAAGACCGGAAGTAGTCAATCTGGACATGCGCAGGAGGCCTCTACTGTGAATTTATCACACTTTCAAATGCATTTTTTGAAGTCGTCAGATCGAACTTCAGACTACCAATATGCTCAGATTGTTCTAAACATGTTTATCTATTGCAAGACGTTGACATTATCTTGATTTTTATAATACTAAGCTGACAAAAACGCAACCTTCGGCACAAAATTCCGGCATTTTAGCTGACGCATTTTCGCATGAATGGCGATGCAATTCATTGAATCTTGGAATAAGATCGCGGAAAAATAATAACGTTATCATGAAGAAGGGAATTCTCGCTGCATATAAACATTGTCGTTCAGCCGGTCGCTGTCGGAGATCTTACAAAATCCTTTCGCCCAAAATACTATGTTAACTTCTTTGTATTCAAACCATTGTTTGCCATATTTGGTAGGAACCAATAGTTGTATTGTACGTGCACGCGTCTCGTTACTGTGGTTTCCTTTTGTAGGCCTCGACCATGTCGACGTGCATGGCTTAATTTTTAAGGGAATTCCTATTATATTCCAAATTACGGCTCCAACCAATCAAATTTCGTTCCGGACCTTTTCCACTGTATGCATTGACTTCTAACAGTCGTGTCCACTTCCCAGTGGCGCGAGGTTTATCAACGATAGCTCCACAACAACGGCTGAGTTAAATTTGATGAAACATAGTCATAGGCCTAGGCCTAGGGCAGGCCTACATCAATCGACTTGTCTTTCTTTTGGATCGAGCCAGTCGGCCTAGGCCCTATGTTCTTATTTTAAATTAATTTTTTTTTCATTGTTTCTTCCCTAGATAGCCTATGGTTTTATTATAATACAAAATTTTTTCTTTTATGTTAGATATCAATTCAAGAGCGCCCGAGCTCATGTTTCTTGTACTCGATATACCGATGAAAATAAAGCTTATTCAATTCAGTATTCTATTCTATTCTATTCCAGTCGGCCTAATGTAGGCCTTCACCCTCCCCATGCGTAATCATATAGGCTAAGTCTTGGTAACATTCACTGTCCTCCCATTAGCATGTGCTTCATTATTCCTACAGTTGTGAAGAATGTTTCTCAGGGTGGAGAAGACGACCTTGTCTATACTCAAAGAAAAGTTCAAGCTCTCGCTGATGACACAGCTCTGGCATTGAAGAAAAATGTCTACAAAAACTATTCACAGTTCATTGAGACTGCCAAGGAGATATCAAGTATCCTTTCTAAACAACAGCAACCAATGTTCTGCATGTCGCATTTGTAAGAAATCATCAGTTGGTATGGGAGAAGTGATTCATGGAGTGATCATCTGAGGTTATTTGAGAAGTGTACTTGTGCACAGTTCAATAACCTTGCTCCCTTAAAGTTGTGCAAAGGTAAAGCATGCAGCACACTGGCTGCCAACTTCGGCGTCCAGAGGCGTTCTTTCGACGCCATTGTCCGAACGCCAGAAAAATCCCCATTGTCACATGTGCTACGAATGGAATCTGGAGAACGCTGCCGGACGCCACTGTACTCCAGATATCAAACATGTTTGATTTTGGATGCCTGTGAACGCCTGTGAACTCCCGAAGCAGCCAAGTGTGCTACCGATGGCAGCCAGACTTGGAGTCGGTGTCGATGCTTTGGCCAATCAGCTTGCATCTTGATGTCACATGATTTCAAAATGGCAGCCTCAGTGGCCCAAAAAGATGCTACTGAACGCCATGTTTGGGCAGGTGTGCGCTCACCAGGATCCACTGGCAGCCAACTCTGGCGTCCAGAGCCATTTGGCGGCCAGTGTGCTGCTATCTTAACATCCCTACTTGTGTGTGACTTCATCAGCTTCCAAGAAGAAAACCTTTTTCCTATTCATTATTTCCTTGACGCATGTGATCAGTCCTCGAGGGCGAGATGTACCAACTGAGTCACATGTTGAATGAACAGAAAGCTTTATTGAACACGATGAAGGAAATGTCCCTTGTCAGTGATAAAGGTAAGAAATCACTCGTCAGTCAAAAGAATGACTTGGAGAAGTTCTGTCGAGACAGATGGAAGAACATCAACTCATTTTTCGACAGGAATTCATGACTTCTTTAAGCCAAAAATCGGGAAGTACATGTATTTAGGGCTTTTCTTGGAAGTCTAAATGCGGCAGGCCTTGCTGTTTGACGGGCGCTAAAATGTGCATGTGGCTCGCAAACAATAGAATTTCTATTGTTTGCGAGGCACATGCACATTTTAGCACCCGTCAAACGGCAAGGCCTGTAAATGTACTTCATAAGCTTAAATACATTAGAAGTTTAAAATTGTTTGGAAGTACTTCCTGGAGCCTAAAATTCAGAAGTATTTTGACAAAGTCGCCCAAAAAAAAATTCTTTTTTTTAGGGGTATATGATCCCCTCTGAAGCATATTCTGCACCCGAAAATGCCCAAATCCACTCCTAAATGCCCCAAAATATCATCATTAAGTGTTAATTTCTTGCAAAGAGCCTGAAATCAAACAACTTTGTTAGATATGTCGTCCACAAACTTTATGTGAAGTCTCCCTCTTGAGAGTGAAGTCTCCCAAAATTTTGAGGAGGGGACATTATTTCTCCCTGATTTTAGACCCAAGTGAGAGCCCTGAGGTTTAATAAACCCCTGACTCAGTGTTCTCCACACCAGTTAAAATAAGGGCGGCCCACCCCTCTTAAAAATACCGACGGCAAAATCCACCTCTCAAAAACGGCCTGCCCCTCTTAAAAAATTTGCCCCCCCCTTCTTTCATTTGTACATATGTGTCTCAGATGCTCAGAAAACGCATCTCAGAGCATCTCCCAGCGGAAGGCGCCTTCGGCACCACGCCCACCGCTGCCCCTCTTACACCAAAACCCATGGAGAACACTGCTGACTCGAAATACTCATAAAGCTCTCTTTTCAGCTGAGACGCCTAAAGAAGAGGAGGGAGAGAAGAAAGAGGAGGACACCAGACATAATCTTGCTTTCCTCTTGGAGAAAGTCGAACGATGTTCGGTGAGTATCTGATCAATCACACCTCACTGACATGTCACATGTTCCCCAGATGAGTATTTCTACATCCAGTTGACGAAGAATCATCAGTCAACTGTCATTTTCTCATGATTTTTTAAAGGGGCTGATCGTTTTCGTCAATTGAGGAATCTGAGTTGTGATCCTTGAAAAAATGGAGAAAGCTATGAAGCTGCAAATTGCAGCGACTATTCTGTACAGCACAACAAATAATCCCTACAATTTACAAGTGCATAGCTTTTTCCGTTTTCCCAAGGATCACAACTCAGGTTCCTCAAGTGACGAAAGCGAAGAGCCCCTTTAGATGTGCATGGGTTTTCTGAAGTGCTGGGTGCCATATGGTTTTATCAATTTGTTCCAAATATCATGGGTTGGGATAATCATAGTGCCAACTGGTGGATATAAAGTGTGTTGGCTTTCGAATGTAAACTCTTTCTACTGCTTGTTGACAGAAGTGGAGCAGAGATTTATCTAAATAATGGGTGCATTGCATGGGGTTGTCAGAATGAGGAGGGCGATATTTTGTTTATCCCGACAGGTCGGCACTGCGAGCAAAGTGACCTTAGCGACGTCATTGACGTCATTTTAGGTGTTACGTTGCATCACGAGAAAGTGACCTGCACATTTTTCTACAGGAATAATGAGACAAAACGTATGCATTTCGTTGTTTTAAGGAAAAAAGCAATGAAATTAAAGAAATTTTCATCTACTACAAGATGATGTAAGTTTTACTGTCGGGTGACCAGAACAAACGGGTTATTTTCATGCCAGAAGAAAATTGAAATAACGTTAGAAAAAAGAAATTTTGGTCAAAACGCTCGCACCGACGCCGTGTGGTGCTGTACAGCGCCCTCCTCATTTACTTACGTACACCCACGGTCTCTGAATTTAGTCATTTTCATTACATGCATGAAGCACCACCAAGACAGGAGCTGTCTTGTCTCCCAGAAATAAATACAGTCCCCCCTCGCTATTACGAACCCTTCGGGGTCTAAGGGTTAAGTTCGTACTAAGGCCACACTTTTTATATTTATTGGATTACGGATTTTTCAGGCCAAAACCTGTGTAGGAGGGGAGGGAATAAAAATAAAAATAAAACACAAAAATCTTTGACTTTTTAATTTTTTCCCTAGTGTTACGTGCTATGCGTCACAGAAATTCAAGGGGGAGGGAATAAANGTGGTATTTCCCCCATCCATGAAGAAAACGGAAAAAAAATTATTTGAAAATAAAAAAAAAATTCGCATGCTCGCATCAATTTTTGCTGAGTTGCTGGACAAGAAACAGACAATTTTTTTTTTTTGCCTAAGAGAGACAGACTTACCTCTGTGGCAACCATGATGCGATCATGATACTGTCATTGAGGAGGAAGGCATGAACACGCTGAATTGGTGAGAACGATTCCGAGTCAAGCTCTGTAAGATCACCAGAGTGGATCAAGTACCGCCCAGGAACTTCTGTCACTCTCTGAAATACAACACGCCAAATAATTTAACCCTAAATTATGTCATACAAACCAACCAATTCAGGCCTGGTTAGTCACTTATCAAGATAAAGTTGGGAGGACTAGATTGAATTTTTTGAAGCAGACAACAAGACACAAGTTCATTTTAAGCCTTTCACAGGCAAATCAACTGGGATCTTGACCTGCAGGCCATAGGGAATGGTATCACAAAACATTTGTCACCCTGATCCTGAGCCCTGACAGCAAAAGCCATGCAAAGTAATCATCATTTTTTCACATGTACATCAAAACACCAAACACCATTCATCTAACAAAATACATGTATGGGGAATCTACCAAGGTACTTGTAATGAGCCCAAGCAACCAGCGTCTCATATCTCTACCACCAAAGCATTCACCACAACCTGTGCCACCTTTTGAGTTCTACTCAATAAGGTTGCCTTACATCATAACTTAAGCTGTAACTGACACCCTGTGTGATTGGTGGTCAAGCTTGTTTCCTAAATACAAAACTCAACATCTGAGATTCTGACACTTACAAATGTCTACACAAGTCCACTGTATTGTTTCAAGGTACTGAAGAGGGACAAAATCTTCATGATACATGTACACATGAACCAACACCTGGCGAGACAGATGCATGACAAAGCTGTTCCCATCCAGTCCGCACATGCATACCATAAGAGCCGAGGGGTCCATGGCATACTGGTACATAATCCACCTCCACATGGGCATGCAATGATACTCGTGACCATCAGAAAACACTATGGCCCCTAGATATTATTTTACCTTTTGGCTGCCTGCAACTAGTGCAACATTTCACTTGCTTTCCAATGTTTAACCAAAGCAAACATTGACACGGGGTTCCACGATACCTGAACATTTCACAACAACATTGATAGAAAACATAAAGTTGTCTCCAAATTTCAGTGACTGCCTTTTGAGGCGAGCTGTTTTCTTTGGGCCTCTCGTGAACAATAGAAAATCTATTGTTCACGAGGGCCCCAAAGAAAACAGCTCGCCTCAAAAGGCAGTCACTGAAATTTGGAGACAACTTTATGTTTTCTATCAATGTTGTTGTGAAATGTTCAGGTATCGTGGAACCCCGTGTCAATGTTTGCTTTGGTTAAACATTGGAAAGCAAGTGAAATGTTGCACTAGTTGCAGGCAGCCAAAAGGTAAAATAATATCTAGGGGCCATAGTGTTTTCTGATGGTCACGAGTATCATTGCATGCCCATGTGGAGGTGGATTATGTACCAGTATGCCATGGACCCCTCGGCTCTTATGGTATGCATGTGCGGACTGGATGGGAACAGCTTTGTCATGCATCTGTCTCGCCAGGTGTTGGTTCATGTGTACATGTATCATGAAGATTTTGTCCCTCTTCAGTACCTTGAAACAATACAGTGGACTTGTGTAGACATTTGTAAGTGTCAGAATCTCAGATGTTGAGTTTTGTATTTAGGAAACAAGCTTGACCACCAATCACACAGGGTGTCAGTTACAGCTTAAGTTATGATGTAAGGCAACCTTATTGAGTAGAACTCAAAAGGTGGCACAGGTTGTGGTGAATGCTTTGGTGGTAGAGATATGAGACGCTGGTTGCTTGGGCTCATTACAAGTACCTTGGTAGATTCCCCATACATGTATTTTGTTAGATGAATGGTGTTTGGTGTTTTGATGTACATGTGAAAAAATGATGATTACTTTGCATGGCTTTTGCTGTCAGGGCTCAGGATCAGGGTGACAAATGTTTTGTGATACCATTCCCTATGGCCTGCAGGTCAAGATCCCAGTTGATTTGCCTGTGAAAGGCTTAAAATGAACTTGTGTCTTGTTGTCTGCTTCAAAAAATTCAATCTAGTCCTCCCAACTTTATCTTGATAAGTGACTAACCAGGCCTGAATTGGTTGGTTTGTATGAAATAATTTAGGGTTAAATTATTTGGTGTGTGTTGTATTTCAGAGAGTGACCGAAGTTCCTGGGCGGTACTTGATCCACTCTGGTGATCTCACAGAGCTCGACTCGGAATCGTTCTCGCCAATTCAGCGTGTCCATGCCTTCCTCCTCAATGACAGTATCATGATCGCATCATGGTTGCCACAGAGGTAAGTCTGTCTCTCTTATTGTGGATTTATTGCATTGAATCTGATTCCTACTTCATGCCATGGCGTGACGTTAAAGGAGCACAGGATTGGATCTCAAATGCGTTATTTGACTGCCGGCGTAGAGGGAGCCACCTAGTGGCAGTAAGACGAACTAGAAAAATGCATTACAAAATGTATGCAGTAAATCGGGTCATTCGCCGAGACGTGGTCAGACCCTTGGGTTGGAGAGTGGCGCCGGCTGTCGAGAAAAAGTGGCAACACTGTGCTCCGTTAACCTAATACAGCCCATGCCGCCCAAAACCCGCCCTGTCATGAGCCGCCTAGAAGACACGCCCACTTTTTGACAAAACACCCCATCACCTCTAATCTAGGAATCAAAATCACCAATTAATGCCGATCGCGCCACAGTCCGCCACGTCTCCACACGCCGATACCGCCACAAACTGCCTTGACTCATTATACTCAGGGTTCGTACGCCCCCTTAAAAACCGGGAATGTCCTTGAAAAAAAAAGGTTGTCTTGAAAACCCTAAAATGTCCTTAGATTTCAACGATTACCCTTAAAAAGTGCAGAAAAGTCCTTAAATTTTGAATAAAGCTTTTGAAAAGTTTGTTTGTTGCTGTTCTTCCCTAAACTGAAGAAGTTACTTGTGTTTTTTTTCAAGATTCTACCCCGCCCAGGTCGCTATCAACCCCCCTCCCCGCGCCCCGCGGCAATCACCATGCTGTCCTTGGTTTCCCGCCAAGGAATCTCAAGCCTCCGTGCGCCATCTTACGTTCAGAAATGAAGTGATGAGTATAAGTCTGCGCATGCGCGTGGTGTGTTGATATGTCATGGCGGCAAATTTTAGCGAATTTGCTTAACAAAAGCGATCGAATTCGCTACGTTTTACCCTGAAAAACCCTTAAAAAGGGGGTCTTAAATTACCCTGAAATGTCCTTGAAAATAATCTCAGGGGAAGTGTACGAACCCTGTATACTGTTCTCTATTCAGCTTAATAGTGCAGTGGCATTTCATGGTCGTTCAGGGCGGTGAAAGCTACAGATGGAAAGTGCAAAAAATAGGCGGCTCTAATGGGTTAATCACCTGGAAATTCATTTTAAGTTGAATCTTTGCAGGAAAGGCCCAGTGAAATATAAATACCAAGCTCTGTACGAGTTGGATAGCTTGGCGGTGGTGAACGCGAGGGACGTTGGACCGATGAAAAACGCTTTCAAGATTCTCATGTTTCCTGATGCAAGGATGTATCAGGCTGAAACAGCCAAGGAAAAGGTACGCCTAGGATTACCTGATATCATTGTACAGTGGAACCCCGGTAACACGACCACCGACGGGACCTTGCTCAAGTGGTCGTGTTAGCGGGGTGGTCGCAACCACGAAAATCGCCCGTATAAGCATCGAAAGTGGTGACATGTGCTGCTAGCTTAAGGCTTCCCTTTGGTCATTGTTCCTCGTACCCTGAAAAATGAGATGGGTGCCGGTATGTGATCCAGGCATGTCTGGCCTCCTGGTTTCCTCTTTCCCATTTCTACAGTCGTCTGTTGTTCTAACTGTTGCCATGGTGATGTTTTCAGCGACAATGGCTCGATGTCCTGGAGGAATCAAAGAAAAAGAAGATGGCGTTGGACAATCAGAAACGAGAGTCAGTCATCAACATGAAAATCCCAGAGAGCAAGTCAACAAATCCGTTTGAGACGGGGACAAACCCATTTGATATTAGCAATCGTAAGAATATGTGTGGCGGTCTAGGAAAACCCGTCGGAAGTCGCTGAGTGATCAACAAGGGCTGTCAGATTGCCTGTGCATTGATCTGCTACTGTTTACCTATTACATACTACATTTCAGCTATTGAAATGTGCGGGTTCACCAAGGCCATTAACACTTTCCTCAAACGCGACATCTGACGGGTTTTCCCAGACCGCCTCACATATACTAGCCTACAGGGTAAAACCTCTCCCTTGTCAACCTGCCAGCATGTGTGCCCCATCATCTGTCAAACACACAGTATATTTGGGTTTGTTAATTTAGGCCCAGTCCTACAAAGTGGACTACCCATGGCCCCTGCACTGTAGTGTCTGTCCAACCTAATGAAACATCCACCATCTTCCATTCTTCCTGTCCAGCCTTCGATGATGAGGAAGAGACAGTACAGAGTCCAGTTGAGCGTCCACCTCCACCGGCCGATCATCTCCTCCTACTGGACTGGGTCCAAGAAGTACCAGAAGATCTCGACGTCAGTATTGCACAGCGGGACTTTGAACACGCTGTGGAGATTATCACCATTGGTAAGTCGTATTGTGTCCCCTCCCCCCAGTGGCACGNGGTAAACGCGGAAATTAGTCTTCGCGGTTTTCAGAAATGATAAATTCGGTAACTTTTAGCGTCGCGAAAATTTCACAGTTTACAGTAAATGGCACGGCCAAAACCACGGATGGAGGATCCTTCATGGCTGAACTGGTTAGCGCAACTGATTTGCAATCCGAATGCTAGGTGGGTTCAAGACCAGGTCAGAGCAGCAAGGAAAACTGATGCTATCTCTTAGTTAACTAAAGCCTAGTTCATACTTCGACGCACGACCATCGGTGTCCGCCGCGTGAACAAAATATGGACGCCGATTTTGTCGTGTTGATTCATACTCCAGCGTACCTCTGCGATTGTCATCAGCGTCAGGTCAGGTTGCACGACTCCTAGGCGTTCGATCGCGGCGACCTACCAATGAATGAAGAGTTTTGTGGTCATGGGTTAGGCTCATGTTTATGCACTGAATTCAAATGCCGCGGCAGTATACTGAAGTTCAAAATAGGCTACGCCGTTGTTACGTAATAAATGACTCATGTAATTAGAAATTATCGCGAGAGCATTCACAGTTCCGCGATAGGACACGGACAAAATCGCACAATGGGATCGGCATCGAACACAAGGTCGCGCATCGGTCGCTGGCGATGGTCGTGCTTCGAAGTATAAACTAGGCTTAACTCAAACTGTGCCTCATCTGCTAGTGATTGTTCGTGGTTGTGTATTCTAGTCTTCCTTTCCTCTTTTAGTGAATCAACATCTGAACAGTGTGCCAAAAACTCCAGCTCTGATGGAATACAGGGCCAGGATAGAACACCGTGTAAAGACCCTGACGGATGTCCTCGTCAGCGAGCTCAGGGTCTCACCAGAAAGGTCCTTAAGGGGCGGACCCCGTGCGGCAAGGAGAGCAGTCACGCAACTCATCAGGTTGGGCAAGTCGGCCCAGGCGTGTGATTTATTTCTGCAGAATCGAGCAGCCATTATCAAGTATAATCTGACCCAGGTGAAGCTGGAAGGCGCCTCGTCGTTATACGTTAAAAAATTCTGTGATGTGTTTTTCTCCGGGATGATGGATACTGCCAAGGAATTTCAGAAGGCCCTCCCAGATCATCATGGGTGCTATTCAGGTGAGTGCAGCGCATCCTCTCTCATCTAGTCAACACTGTAATTCAATGGCTGGTGTATTCATAAAAGGT
This sequence comes from Notospermus geniculatus, assembly GCA_002633025.1. Lineage (NCBI taxonomy): Eukaryota > Metazoa > Nemertea > Pilidiophora > Heteronemertea > Lineidae > Notospermus > Notospermus geniculatus. The sequence goes on along the minus strand of NMRB01000999.1, from coordinate 85,302 downwards.
AGCAAATGCTTTTACTAGAAGAGCCCTGATAGCTTAGTGGTTAGGCGAGACTTTTTTTATACCTTGGTTAGCGTGCCCGCCGCTCCGTGAATTCCCGAAAAAAAAATAAAAATAAAATTTTATTTTCGGCCATTTAGCGTGCCCGCCGCACTCGAAATCGCTGAAAATCAGAATAAAAAAAAAACTTTTTCTTTATTTTTTTCCCGCCCGCCGCCGTCATGGCCGTGGATGCAAAACTGTGCAGAAGAGGGCAAATACTTCTGCAAGCTGAGGAACGCTAGGGAGGATTACAACATCCTCCATCAGAGTACTACACAACTTGCACAATGCCAAACAAGCATAGGGCCCACTGGCAAATCAATGTCAATGACAATATGTTGGAGGCAAAGTTACTTTATTTTGAAATAAACTTTTATTTTTATTTTTCCCTCCTCTCTGCTGCTCCTACAGAAGGCTTGTGTGAAAGCTGAAAATAAAATTTTATTTTTATTTTTTTTCCGACCGCCTATGGATGTCCTTGGATAAAAAAGCACGCTAACCAAGGTATAAAAAAAGTCTCGCCTTATCACGTCCGCTCAGCAAGCAGCAGGGCCCGGGTTCGAATCCAGCCCGGGCCATATGGGATTTCATTCCCGGCTCTTCACGTCCGTCGCATGGGACAGTAAGCCGTGGTGCCTTGTACCTTGTTTCTTTGCAAGGGCAAGTAAAAGACCCCATCCAAGTGAGGAACATGAGTAGCTTGAGATGGGCTCCTCCGTACTTACCAGGTCCGATAATGATATGGCTTCGGCCCTGACGGAAAAAATAATTACAAATACAAATACAAATGCTTTTACTTTAAGTTTTGTGGTACATTTAAATTGGACCGCGCTGTGCAAATCTTAAAGCCCCACTGTATTGAATTTTACAATATTTTCAAAATGTTAGGAGAGAGCACACAGAGGTCTCATAGCTTGTGAAGGTCCCCAAAATGCCTGTCTGATGCATACTTCAAGAATCAAGGCATAGGTTTCAGCACACATTGAAAAAAAAACTGCAGAGAGCCCTAATGTATTCAGATGGAGCGCAGTACATTTTACACTATGCTGACATCGTGCACTGACGTCAAGAATCGCGGCGATGATTTGTGTTTTTCAAATTCAATACAGTGGGGCTTTAAGTGAAAGCATTTGCTAACTTTTATGAATACCAGCCAATGTCACACCAGTGTCCCGAGACTATTTCAAACTTCATTTTTTGTGTCGTTCTTCCTCCCTGCAGCTTTCCTTGTCTGGATTCAAGAACAATTGAAGGAATTTGCCGTGCTGTTTCGTGAACAGGTGTTTGCCTCAAATAAGGTCAACTTGACGACGGTGGCCGAGTGTGTGGTCATAGCTCGTCAACATACGGATGAGGTAAGTTATGATTAGGTTTATTTTTGATCAGTAGCAAGAACAATGTCATCTGATTCTCACCAGTTTATCTGGCCTGACGCCCATCTAGCCTGGTTTGAATCCATCACATTTCCCGCTTCTGAGGAGCTCAGAGCCCCAGCCAATCATCGGTGTGCGAAGGCTAATTGACGTGCAAATGAAAATCCGTGTTACAAATGTGTGTGGGAAGGGAAGAGAAAGTGCTGAATGGCGATTTGTTTCATGAGTTCTGATTGGCTCGGAGGTGGGGTCAAGTAGGGGTCAGATTCATTTATAATTTATGAGTTAACGCAAAAGGTGACTATGATTGGGACGAGGCTAACAATGCTGTCGATAGCCTTGTTTGGACAAGATGGAACAATGTCAGATTGGATATCTTTGGATGTGATTTTGTTCCCGTTACTACTTATGTCTTGTTGCATTTCAGTTGACAGAACTTGGTCTGGAGTGTACCTTTGTTCTCAATGGTTTCCTGCAGCCCGATATTGAAAAGTTGATCACGGACAACAGAGATCAGTTAGTGGAGGCTGGAAAGCATCGTGCTGCTGTAAGTTATCAACAAGGTCGTTCCAGTTTGTCGCCTGTTGTGTACGTCATGTTCAATGGAGATCCTAGCTACGATAGAGGGCAGCACACCAAAACCCGGTCCTATACAAAGGACGCCTTTTGTGTGGGAAATTGATCAGGACCGGGATGTCAGTTTCATTTCAATAGTTTTAAGGGTTATGAAAAGTGACTCGAAATCTCGAATTTTTGACACAAAAAATCTGACTAACTGCACACTGAATTGAGAAAATAAGTCTCGGGGCACCTTCTTATGACGGTTCCCGGGGGCCACCAAGCTTTATTTTCCCAATTTTTTGTGCAGTTAGTCAGATTTTTAGCTCACTCGTGAGCTATAGCCATCACGTGGCGTCCGTCGTCCGTCGTCGTCCGTCGTCGTCCGTTAGCAGGGCACGTTTTGTAACCGCTGGGGCTATTGACCTGAAACTTGGTACACATATACCCCTAGGTCAAATGACCTATGACACCCAATTTCGGTCCGATCTGGTTCCTGGCTTGGCCACCAGGGGGGATAAACCGAAAACCTTTAAAGTGCAGTTTCGCCTTAACTGTTGATCGGATCATCACCAAATTTTTATGGTGGGTACATCTTATGAGGATACACGACATATCACCCGGGTTTTTGATTTGACCTAATTTTCAAGGTCACAGAGGTCAAAGT
>NMRB01000999.1:60940-77239 GCA_002633025.1 Notospermus geniculatus | reverse complement strand
GGGGGTATTGCCCGGGGGGCAGTTGTCCTAGAGGGGGAATTGTCTGGGGGGCAGTTTTCCTATGGGGGAATTGTCATATGGGGGCAATTGTCTGGGGGCAGTTGTCCGGGGCATATTATTTGTTATTATTAAAAATATTTCTAAAGCGCCCTATTCTGCGAGGTTCTAGGGCACTGTACAATAAACATACAGGTAAAAGGGTAGCAAAAGAAAAAGACATCCAGGCTCGGGTCAGCTTTGCCCACACAAGGATGTATGACTTGTACCCAGGCCTTACCTACCTGCATGGGCGTACTGGCAGATGAAAGTGCTGTGAATCCCACAATATCACTGAAGTAGATGGACACCATATCAAACGTCTCGGCTTCAACCTGTTTACCCAGCTTCAACTGGGCTGCCACTGTCCTGAAATGGAATTGGAGATGGTTGTGTTGGTGCCTTCACAACAGCCTTCAACTTCATTGTGGCCACATCTGTTATACTCACTTTGGTAACATCTGGAATGCTAACTGTGGCCATATCTCCTACTTTGGTAACATCTGGAATGCTAACTGTGGCCATACTCTTATAGGCAGGCCCTACTCACTTTCGTAACAGCTGGAATGCTTACTGTGGCCATATATCTCTTATACTCACTTTGGTAACATCTGGAATGCTAACTGATGGCCGTATCTCTTATACTCACTTTGGTAACACCTGGAATGCTAACTGTGGCCGTATCTCTCATACTCACTTTGGTAATACCTGGAATGCTCACTGTGGCCGTATCTTATACTCACTTTGGTAACATCTGGAATATGAACTGTGGCCATATCTCCTATACTCACTGGTAACATCAGCTGGAATGCTACTAACTGTGGCCATATCTCCTATACTCACTTTGGTAACATCAGCTGGAATGCTACTAACTGTGGCCATATTTCTTATACTCACTTCGGTAACACCTGGAATGCTAACTGTGGCCACATCTCTTATACTCACTTTGGTAAAACCTGGAATGCTAACTGTGGCCACATCTCTTATACTCACTTTGCTAACATTGGCTGGAATGCTACTAACTGTGGCGACATCTCTTGTACTCACTTTCTAACACCTGGAATGCTAACTGTGGCCACACCTCTTATACTCACTTTGGTAACATCTGATGAAGGAGTTCGTCCGTCTTTTTCTTCTCCTCGAGCAGCTCTCCCGTCCTTTCCTCTATAATCCCCTCCAAGTTGTTGGCATACCGTTCCATGATCGACACCATGTTGTCCATGATGTTGGATTTCCTGTGCGAAAAAAATTCTTTTGTCAACTCTCATTGCCTTGCAGCTAAAAGTCATTGATTACGCCGTGATTCTAAACACTGTTTCCTTTTGATATACCATTGATTTCTTGACACTCTCACTACGTTCAGACTAGGCCTAGTTTCAGATGGATACAACTACCGCCAGGTACCGTATTAAAGGCAAATGCCTTGCGAAATAATGTTCATGGTGTGGCGTTGTGTGGAATGCGCCGCGTTGTCCAGCTAAAGGCCCGTTTCCACTATAGCGGATTCCGCCGCGTCGTGCGGCGAGCGGAGCGGTTTTCACAGGCATTGGGATAATCAATAGGCCATTGTATTGTTAAACCATCGAAGGATTATCCAAAGCCCTGTGAAAACCGCACCGCTCGCCGGAAACCGCCACGGAATCCGCTATAGTGGAAACGGGCCTTAAGGGTGGCTACACACCTAACGCGATTCGTTGACGCATGCGACAACGCCTTTGTTATTTTCCACCGCACTGCACGCAAACAATTGCGTTGACGCATGCGTCGCCCAATCGCATGCGAATCGCGTTAGGTGTGTTCCTACCCTAACTAAATAGGCATCGTTCACAGGGGCACGCGTACGGCGTATAAAATACTTCTAGCTTGAGTCAATGAGCTGTTCACACGTTACTGCTGGCGTAAATGCATGGCGTTAGCGCATTACGCTCAACGCCATACGCCTACGCGTGCCCGTGTGAACGAGGCCTTAAGTGGTTTCAAAGAATGCTTTCCAGGGTCCAAGTTCTAAATTATGGCTTACAGTCCCTTTGACAGTTTCTTCAGCGCTGACGCTACAGTTCGGAGCTCTGGTCGGTCGCTGGGGTATTCGGCCCAGCACATGGCGATGACGTCGGTGACGAACTTGGGCACTGTGTCCAGCTCGGCCAGTTTCGGTCGGAACGGACGGTCAGGATCCGGGGCGTGTTTTACTATCTTGATTATCTCTGGTAAGGAGAAGGTCACGTTTTCACCATCAAATATCCAACATAGAGCACAAAAAACGACACACAAAATGATAGTAAACATAAAGTCGTCTCCGAATTTCGCAAATTTTCGACCCCAACCGGGGTCTTCCTCAGGCACTTTCTAGTAGAGATCCAAGAAGTGAATTGAAGTGATTTCACCATCTAGACAGAATGTGGGGATATATTCAATGAAGCACATGACTAAAGCCCGCCGCACACACTGGAGCTATCTGCTGTGCAAAAAGTCATTCGAGACCGTTTGCTCAGCAGATAGCTCACCGAAAATTACGCGCACACGCGAGCTATCTGCTGAGCAAACGGTCTCGAATAACTTTTTGCTCAGCAGATAGCTCCAGTGTGCGGCAGGCTTAAATAGAGTGAATGTGAAGCTGGGGACGGGAGGTCTAGGCCTACATGTGTGCTCATGACGTTTTACGTCCCTGCAGGTAGTCCAACTTCATAGCCTATGATCAGAACACGTCTCATTGACTTAATCGTAGTCTGGGCACGTTTGGGAATAAAAACCTGAGAGTGGTTGAATTTGACCGCGTACCTTCAGGCGACAGCTCACAACTTCCATACGGACCATTCCTTCCGTAGATTTCGTAGAGGATGAAGGCGAACCCGTAAATGTCACCTTTCACGGAACCCGCACCGGAATAGTCCCGGAGGATCTCTGGAGCTGTCCAAAGCTTGCCTGAAACGAACCATGTTTGCTTGAATTAACTGGAGAAGTCCAGCTGAACAAGCGTGTGCAATTAATATTTCGATATTTTCTAAAGGCCCGTTTCTACAACTGCAGTTCCGCCGCATTTTGCGATGAGCACTTTGGAATAATGGAACACGCGAAAAAAATTGGCATAACCAGGTCCGTTTCCGCCGTGGTTTGCCTCAAGCGGTGCGGTTCTGGGCCAACCGCACAGAAAGTCCGATAGTGCTACCGGCGCCTATCGGCAGTTAGTCATAACGCATTTTGCCATTTATAACTAAACTGCCGATAGGCACCAACAGACAGCACTATCGGACTTTCTGTGCGGTCGGCCCGGGATAAACCACGTATTTAACAATACGTGGCCTGTTGATTACCCCAATGCCTGTGAAAACCGCTTCGCCCGTCGCAAGCCGCGGCGGAAACGCTGTGCTGGCACGGGCCTTCAGCACAGCGTTTTCCGCCGCGGACTGTGCGGTGAACGGTGCGCTTTTCACAGGGTTTTGGAGAATCCTCCGATGATTCAACAACATTTGGCGTGTTAAATACACGTATCCCAATGTCTGTGAAAACTGCATCGGAAACGGGCCTCCTCGCATAAATCCTTTTGTGGAATGGGCTGCATTCAAACTTTACACCTGGTTTACCTTGGTAGGTGGAATGTGCCGTCATGTCCACCTTCTCTCCCTCCCGAAATTCATTCAGACCGTAATCCGTCAGTTTCAGCACCCATCTGCTGTCAACCACGCAATTGGTTGATTTCAGGTTGCCATGACAATCGATGAAGCTGTCATGGATGTAGTCCAAACCCTGAGCGAAAGTATATGGCGAAATTAAAATAGGCCTACCATGTTTCCATGGCTCAGGTCACTTCTATTGTGGACCAACTCTGAAAACGAGTCTGAGAGGGACCGATGGCTCGAGTGACGAGTTCCTTCTGAATGAGCGGCCCTTGCGCGAGATTACATTTAAGGCCAGTTTCCACTATAGCGGGTCCCGCCGCGGTTTGCGGCTAGCGGTGCGGTTTTCACAGGCATGTGATAATTAACACGGCCGCTCGCCGCAAACCACGGCGGAATCCGCTGTAGTGGAAACGGATCTAGGCTGGCCGACACGTGGTATCTCAAAGTGACTTTGAATAATGTCTCGAGGTGCCGAATTTTTACTTGCCTTTAGAATGTCGTTGACGATGGAAGCAATGAACACATTGTCCAGCTTGATTTCGTCATTTGCCAAAACATCCTGCAAGAATGATAATATACCATCGGTAATCCCGACCTCACCGCTGGGGCTATCGTTCTGAGGCTTGCACGTCCGAACACAAGTGGGCCGAGTAAACTTGGCCCCTTCAGGAAAGCGGCGCCGCGTCGAGGTACAAGTCTCCTCCGTCGTATCTCAGCTCAGGACATAACTAGGAGGCAGTGGGCGTAGCACCGAGTGAACTGACCCGAATCTCAGGATGATTAAGACTTACCGAGAGGGATCCACGCGGACAGTATTCCATAAGGACGCAGATGTTTGGCGGGTCGACACAGGTTCCCACGTACTTGGTGATGTTGGCGTGGTTCATTTCTCGCATCTTAAAGCAAATAGGAAGGAATATAGCGTAGAAATGACGAGCTATCAGGGCCGTATTTAACTTATTGGTCCGGGGGGCACTGTGAATTTGAAAACCAAGTCATCTTTGAAGAAGTACATTGAAGAACTAAATGAAATAGGACCAGCGGTGGCCAAGAATCATGTCGGTAGGTTGCCCCCCACGATCAGGTCACCACATATGTGACCCTCCACTACAAAACCAGTGCCAAGTCACTCAGAAAATGAGCCTAAACATACTGAGATGACACCAGGAGATAAAGAAAGAATGGGATCACTCAGACTTCACAATAGACTGACAGTACTGAAATTACTAGATAATATGTCCCAACTTTGTAACCTCAGAGCGACTTACGACTGGTTTTGTGGTGGATGGTCACATACATGTATATTCACTCCTTTCCTCTTTCTTCACCCACCATCAGTGTCAGCACCTTGAATTCCCGCATTCCATGATTGGCCCAGGCAAATAAGGTTCTTCAAGTCAAACCAGCATAGTTTGTCGCATCAAGGGTTAACTTGATGTTGGGGGATGTTCTGGATGGAGATTTAGGCCCATGTTCTAGAAGCCTTCTTAACTCAAAGGTCCATGTTAATCTTTTGTATTCTGCCCGGCAAACAATAGGGACTTTTGGCAAGGCTCCGTATCATCGATCCGTGTCATGTATGATGTATGACTTTGGTAGAAAATGCATTAGCTCGATACGTCATACGTGACACGGATCGACGATGCGGAGCCTTGCCAAAAGTCTCTATCAGCTAAAAGTAAACCTTAGAGTTAAGGAAGCTTCTAGAATACGGCCCTTAGTATCTTGATATATCAAGGCTTCTGGGGCCATATTCATAAAACCTTGCTAGCTTAGTTGGTTGCTAGTTGTGTACATTGGCCTGTACAAACTGGGCACTTTAGCAAGCAACTAGGCCTAGCAAGGTTTTATGAATATGGGCCATGGTCACATTGCCTTTGGAGTAAACTCCTGAAGACTGAAGACTAAAGACTGAAGGGTTAGTGATTTTAAAGCGAATCAAAAGCGAAAAAATTTGATTTAGAAATAGAATTTGAAAGGGGATGAATTTTCGGGAAAAATGTAAACAAACTTCTCCAGAATGTCAACAAAAGAAATTTTCGTGCATTCTGATTGGCTGAATTTTCTGTTTACAAACACCATCCAAATGTAAATAAAATCCGCTTTCGATTCGCTTTAACCCTTTGTGGTTCGACGAATTTCTTATAAAGCTCCCCTCCCTGATTCCCTCCATTTTCTCCTTCCAGATGACTGCATGATCAACCTGACCAACAACACGTTGAGCTTCAGCCGCCTCTTCTTAAACTTTGTCGACGATGTTTGTAAAATTTACAGAGAGGAACTTCAGACTCATATTGTCAGCTCATTGGCTGACGTCTTTAAGTCACAGATTAAACAGTATGAACGATCGTTACAGGCCAAAAAGTTTCTCAAAGATGTGAGTATGCAAAGTACACTAGTTGACATCTTCAAATGTTGTTATTTTGAACAATGAGTCTAGGTAACCCACAGGGAAACCTCTCTATTGCAAAAAACCTTGAGACTACCCGGAGCTGTCCTTCATTGCGAGGTGTCCTCAGTACAGGGATAAAAATGAACAGACATGACCAACTGGGGACTGAATTCTGCTGTCCTTAATAGAGAGGTGTGCTTTTGGTAGAGCTACCCGCTAAAGCCTGCCGCACACGAGAGAAATTAGCTGAGCAAAATGTCATTCGAGGATTTTTACTCTACTCAGTCAATTTTGTCTCGTGTGCGGCGGAGGATTTTGGATTGAAATGGACAGTACACTTCCACGCCGACGTGGCAAAAAACTCACAAGAAATCCACTGCACACGAGAGGAAACTGACTGAGTAAAAATCCTCGAATGACATTTTGCCCAGCTAATTTCCCTCATGTGCGGCAGGCTTTAGATGATTTGTAGTTGGGAGACCTGCGGTGGGACAGCGGAACTGTTGGTGTCCGTCCTCAAGCAGAGGGCAGCTATATTCCAACTCATCCAGTGATGACTGGTGACACTGATCTTGTCCTACATAGTTTGGAATCATTGTATGCTGGATTTGTGATGCTACAGTTACATTTATTGAAACAAGGTGACAGCACTTGTCTTCTTTTCTCTTTTCAGCACAAATTCATTCTGAATAACGCCACATTCCTCATCGAGACAGTTCTAAAACTGGCTGAGGAGAAACTACGAAAGAAGACCGGTGTCTCATCATATCAGATGTATGAATTACACACAGCAATGAAGAAACTCAAGATGATATCGAAAGCTGCTACACCAGAAATGGTATAAAGTACAGGAAATCTTTCGTGATATTTCCCTCTAATATGTACACCAAGCTTCATTAGTGAAACCTTCCCAGGCTGTGGTTTACGAAGTACAGCTACAGGAAAGGTGGAAATGACACAAAGTAAGAAAGACCATATATACTTGGTGAATCAGTCAGTTTTATTGTGCAGTTTTATTCGTGTGCTTCATTAAGTTACACTATAGCCGCGTTCACATCTAGACCGATCTGAGACCGAATTCCCCAGTTCGCATTCGGGAATGCGCATTGGCTAGGCCGGTCTAGCTTAAGGTGCGTTCACACTGCAAAGTTTTTAATGCGATCTCAGGCCGGTCTAGTGAGTCCGCTTCTTGTAGCGATCTCAGGCCGATTCAGTTACCCTAGGCCGGGCTAGACATGTGTCTGAACAGTTGGGAGCGATCCAGTTGCGCCAAACTGCAAACCGAATCGGCCTGAGATCGCTACAAGAACGGACTCGCTAGACCGGCCTGAGATCGCATTAAAAACTTTGTAGTATGAACGGTTAATGCGCACTAACTGTTTAGGCCGGTCTCAGATCGCTTTAAAGTGCTAATGTGAACGCGCCTTATAAGTGTATACACATGCTGTATCTTGCTCCATCGTGGTCCGTCATAAAGCTGTCCAGACATTAAAGATGTAATCAACAAGCAATGTTCTCTGTCGGTTTCATGTGTTTGAGGTTTCTGGTTGATATCAAACAAATCTCATGCTGTACATTTCAACCAAGGTTTGTACTTATCCAGGTGTGTAAGGTATAGTGTATCAGTACACTGTATCTTGTCCTAGCCCTGTGTGTAGTAGGCCTAGTGTGTGTGTGTGGTGTACTTTCTGGGCCTAGTGTGCAGTATACTTTGTTGGTGTGCAGTGCACCCTCTTGCAGTATGCTGTCTGGGTCTGAGATGTGGTATGCTGTCTAGGCCAAGTGTTGCTGGTACACTGTAAGGGCCTAGCATACACTATGCCCTCTAGCCTTAGTGGGTGGTAGCTGTGTAGGCCAAGTGTGCCACATACCGTAGTGTCTAGGCATGGTGTGCAGTATAGGCTACTGCTTAGCCAAAGGAGCAATATACTGTGTGGGCCTAGTGTTGAGTATGCTGTCTAAGCCAGAGGTGTGGAATACATATGTATGTCGAGGCATACATGTAGAGGGTGATATCTGTATAACAAGCGTGTAATCTACTCTCCAGGCCCTGTGTGGTGTAGGCCTACCATCGACCATCCTGGCCTCTCACACATACTGGCTACATCATACAGACTCCCTTATGTTCTTTTCTGGGAGCAACATCAGAGCCTTGTGAGTCGAGATGAGGAGCTAGCCTCCAGACCGGGAACTGGTCAAATGGTGTTTGATCGTGGAACAGCCTCTGGTCCTGTAGAACAATCCTAGTCTATGAGCAGATCCTCCGTTTGTCTTTCCTAGGCCATAGTCTTATGAGATAGAACCTGAAAATCTGCCGGTCTTAACACCATAAGGATCGTCACTGCCATAGGAAAGGACCCAGTAGGTGCAAATTTCTCCTTTACCCTGAAAAAATATGCATTCATTCAGGAACAATTTGATTGAAAATTTCCAGGTGCGTCTGACTTCATTTTGTTTCCAGATGTCTGTCCAACTTGTGATTTTAATCACATGATGATGCAGGGTTTCCGCCAGGATTGTCAAGGAGGGGGAGAAAACAAATTTCCAAAAAAAAAATTTTTTTTCGAAAAAAATTTTTTTCAAAAAATTTTTTGGGGGGTTTTTGGTTAAAAATGGCCTCCAGAGTCATTTTTTACACTCCAAAATGCAAAATTAGTCTTCCTTATGCATGAAAATTGCATTTGAAATGTGAAAAATTAAAGAAAAACACTACTGAAGTGAAAATAGTGATATTTGAAAAAGGTTAGTCTGCAAACTTGAGGGGGGGGATATCCCCTCCTTGAAATTTTTGAGGAGGGGATTCATCCCCCTCTCCCCCCTCTGGCGGAAACACTGGATGATGAAGTAAGATAATTATGCATCAGTTGACCCGATTGTGTTCATCTGATAATAATGATACAATTTCATAGTGTGCTCTTTGTTTCCAAGTCTGCCCTATTCACATTGCATCCCTGACATGCCTGTCTGTCCCTTGTTCTGACACTTGCTAACCACATACCTTCATTGCCACCAGACCTCTCTCTTCAGTGATGAAGCCACCGTACTGATCCAAGAGTTCCTTACATTCGGGAGAACAGTGGATCTTTAGGGCTGGAAGGGAGAAATTGTCCATAATGTCACCTCTATTACAGGGCATCATGAGGATTGGGACCTTTTTGAGCTTGCTCCTACGTCGCCACTTTGCAGGCGCGGATCCAGGATTTTTGGCAGAGGGGGGTCAGGGCCGCCGAGGGCAGTCATTGCTGGTGGGCACCGAAATGCCCATGCCAACGGGCGTCAGAAAATTCTGAAATGTAGAAAGCCGTAGACGCGATTTCCTGGCATCTCAGTATCAAAACAGAAGCTTTATTCTTGTGTTTTTTGCTTATTTTCACAAATTGTTGAAGAAAAAAAATTGGTGGTGCGAGCAGGGGGGTCACGACCCCCAAAACCCCCCTCTGGATCTGCGCCTGCTTTTGTGTGCGGTGACATGCGGAGGGAGTGCTGAAAGGTGCTAACATCCCTAGATATTAGGCCTACACGGTGGCCAAGTGAAATTTTTCAGAAGGACCAAAAGACTATACTAATGTTACATTCAGGGAGATACTCACGATGTCCATTTGATTCCATTCTTGACGCTGTGTTCACTGTGTCGCCAAATAAACAGTATCGTGGCATTTTCAATCCCACCACTCCAGCAACACAGGAACCTGGAAATAAACACTCTGGTGTTAGAAACATGTAGGCCTATTTTGTGCACCAATTCCTCCAAGACTAATTCAAGCCCGACACATTTTGAAGAGATGACTGATATGAATCCGGGCCGAATGCTCAGGTCGGACTTCAGCTAAACTTTTCATTAAAGTCTGACTTTTCTCAATGCTTCAAGCAAAGAGAAAGACTAACTTCAGTTATACTTTAGGCTAAAGTCCGACCCAAGCATACGGCCCTAAGTCATGCAGTTTGTATTGCATGTGAAAAGGTTACTTTTTCTCATCTTCTGTGTCAGTGATCCTGCTGGCTTGTGATGTAACCCTCTAATGTCAAAGACCAAGAAATGGCAGGGGCGTAGCTGGGGGGAGGCAAATGCCCCCCTCCCGAGCAAAAAGGGACAAAACAATTTTTTCCTCTAAAAGGTCATTTTCCGTCTTCAAACCGAGTTCAGACCTGCCTACATTGTACGATTTAGCGTATTTTGTACGCTAGAATGCAGTGATTTTACGTTGTACGATTTGAGGATCATTTCTTACGCAAAGAAAAGTGTCTCAAATACGCTGTATTTTTGTTTCGTATGATCGGTAAACTTCAAAATAAAACAAATTTTCCCCTTCAAAGTCGCCAATATCATCCCCAAAACCTTCCCCTGGAGTTCCTGGCCCTTTATGGGGGTTTCTGTATTGGTACAAGGACATGCCCGACCGCCAGACGCACTGGATGAGACCGACACGTGGTTGCTCAAATTTGATCATCTGAACATCTTGCTGCGCCGACCAGCTCTGCCTGGAGTGTAGTTTTGGGTTGGTTCAAAACCTGGCATTGGCATCGGCACTGACAATGGCATATATGGCATTGGCATCCAAGAGGGGAAATCTGCCCACTTGCTCATCGGTCAGACTGGCCTCACACGTCAGCTGTTGGGTTTAAGGGACAGTCTGTGAGGTCACTTAAAGGGGCAGTGGGCTAGATGTCCTTGCCTTGTTGTGAGCTCTCTGTGGATTCATTTCCACAGACACCTTGTTCTAAGGCAGCGTTTCATGCTTTAGAAACAAGTGCAGACTGAACCAGTGGGTCCCTGTTGATTGAAAGGCTTGAATCATGGGTTTGCAATTGTGTACACCAAAATATGCAATTGTACACTTTTTTAGGGAACTTTGCTCGTAATTGTACACCAAAATATGCGATTGTACACGTTTTTGGGAAACTTCTTCCCCCAAAATTGAAAATGGGGTAGGCAGGTCTGCGAGTTATTGTGGTGTCAAATATGGGGAAAATGTATCTCAGAGGATGTACATTATCAATTTTTTTCTGGAGGGGGACCCGAGACCCCCCTCTGACTTTCCTCTTCAGACTCAATCAATTTTGCCCCCCTAGGCCATAAAAGCTAGCTACGCCCCTGAATGGGGATGATCATGTCTATTTCTGTGTCAAGCCAGTTCTGTGTAGGCCTACTTACCAGAATGAATTCCAATCCGTAGGTGTAACATACGGTCAGGTTTGTGTCTCACTTTGAACACCTTGATCGCTCTAAGGAGATGTAACGACATTCTTGCAATCTCAGCAGCATGTTTGATACCGTTCCGTATGGGTAGCCCACTCACCACCATGTAGGCATCACCAATAGTCTCCACTTTATAGACATCATATTCACCAATAATGCCATCAAAACAGGTGTAGAGGTCATTGAGAAGGTCGACGACCTGTGGTAAAAAGACAGGTTGGTCAGGTGGTGGAACCAAAATCAAAGGCATGGTGTGGAAGTCTGAGCACTAACAAGTGAAATGTTCAAATTTGGATTTGCTCACAGAGTCTTTCCTTCAAACATATTATTATTATTTGGTTCTAGGACAATTCCCCCCGGACAGTTGCCCTCTTAGGACAACTACCCCCTGGACAATTGCCCCCATAGGACAACTGCCCCCAGACAATTCCCCCATAGGACAATGCCCGCTGGACCTTGACAGTTGACCTATGGGGGGTATTGCCCGGGGGGCAGTTGTCCTAGAGGGGGAATTGTCTGGGGGGCAGTTGTCCAAGGGGGAATTGTCCGGGGGGCAACTTTATTACTTATTATTATTAAAAATATTTTCTAAAGCGCCCTATTCTGCGAGGCTCTAGGGCACTGTACAATAAATATACAGGTAAAAGGGTAGGAAAAGAAAAAGACATCCAGGCTCGTGTCAGCTTTGCCCACACAAGGATGTATGACTTGTACCCAGGCCCTACCTGCATGGGTGTACTGGCAGATGAAAGTGCTGTGAATCCCACAATATCACTAAAGTAGATGGACACCATATCGAACGTCTCGGCTTCAACCTGTTTACCCAGCTTTAACTGGGCTGCCACTGTCCTGAAAAAAAATTGGAGATGGTTGTGTTGGTGCCTTCACAACAGCCTTCAACTTCATTGTGGCCACATCTGTTATACTTACTTTGGTAACACCTGGAATGCTAACTGTGGCCACATCTCTTATACGTACTTTGGTAACATCTGGAATAATCATTGTGGCCACATCTCTTGTACTCACTTTGGTAACATCTGGAATGCTAACTGTGGCCATATCTCCTACTTTGGTAACATCGATCTGGAATGCTAACTGTGGCCATACTCTTATAGGCCCTACTCACTTTCGTAACAGCTGGAATGCTTACTGTGGCCATATATCTCTTATACTCACTTTGGTAACATCTGGAATGCTAACTGATGGCCGTATCTCTTATACTCACTTTGGTAACACCTGGAATGCTAACTGTGGCCGTATCTCTCATACTCACTTTCGTAACATCTGGAGTGGTAACTGAGGCCACGTCTCCTACACTCAGTTTCGTAACATCTGGAATACCGGTACTCATTGTGGCCACATCTCTTGTGCTCACTTTGCTAACACCTGGAATGCTCACTGTGGCCACATCTCTTATACTCACTTTGCTAACACCTGGAATGCTAACTGTGGCCACACCTCTTATACTCACTTTGGTAACATCTGATGAAGGAGTTCGTCCGTCTTTTTCTTCTCTTCGAGCAGCTCTCCCGTCCTTTCCTCTATAATTCCCTCCAAGTTGTTAGCATACCGTTCCATGATCGACACCATGTTGTCCATGATATTGGATTTCCTGTGCGGAAAAAATTCTTTAGTCAACTCTCATTGCCTTGCAGTTAAAAGTCATTGATTACGCCGTGTTTCTAAACTGTTTACTTTTTGATATACATTGCTTTCTTGAAACCCTCACTAAGTTCATACTAGGCCTATTTTCAGATGGATACAACTACCGCCAGGTACCGTATTAAAGGCAAATGCCTTGCGAAATAATGGTCATGGTGTGGCGTTGTGTGGAATGCGCCGCGTTGTCCAGCTAACTAAATAGGCCTCGTTCACAGGGGCACGCGTACGGCGTATAAAATACTTCTAGCTTGAGTCAATGAGCTGTTCACACGTTACTGCTGGCGTAAATGCATGGCGTTAGCGCATTACGCTCAACGCCATACGCCTACGCGTGCCCGTGTGAACGAGGCCTTAAGTGGTTCTAAATTATGGCTTACAGTCCCTTTGACAGTTTCTTCAGCGCTGACGCTACTGTTCGGAGCTCTGGTCGGTCGCTGGGGTATTCGGCCCAGCACATGGCGATGACGTCGGTGACGAACTTGGGCACTGTGTCCAACTCGGCCAGTTTCGGTCGGAACGGACGGTCAGGATCCGGGGCGTGTTTTACTATCTTGATTATCTCTGGTAAGGAGAAGGTCACGTTTTCACCATCAAATATCCAACATAGAGCACAAAAAACGACACACAAAATGATAGTAAACGTAAAGTAGTCTCCGAATTTCGCAAATTTTCGACCCCAACCGGGGTCTTCCTCAGGCACTTTCTAGTAGAGATCCAAGAAGTGAATTGAAGTGATTTCACCATCTAGACAGAATGTGGGGATGTAGCCTATTCAATGAAGCACATGACTAAAGCCCGCCGCACACACTGGAGCTATCTGCTGTGCAAAAAGTCATTCGAGACCGTTTGCTCAGCAGATAGCTCACCGAAAATTACGCGCACACGCGAGCTATCTGCTGAGCAAACGGTCTCGAATAACTTTTTGCTCAGCAGATAGCTCCAGTGTGCGGCAGGCTTAAATAGAGTGAATGTGAAGCTGGGGACGGGAGGTCTAGGCCTACATGTGTGCTCATGACGTTTTACGTCCCTGCAGGTAGTCCAACTTCATAGCCTATGATCAGAACACGTCTCATTGACTTAATCGTAGTCTGGGCACGTTTGGGAATAAAAACCTGAGAGTGGTTGAATTTGACCCCGTACCTTCAGGCGACAGCTCACAACTTCCATACGGACCATTCCTTCCGTAGATTTCGTAGAGGATGAAGGCGAACCCGTAAATGTCACCTTTCACGGAACCCGCACCGGAATAGTCCCGGAGGATCTCTGGAGCTGTCCAAAGCTTGCCTGAAACGAACCGTGTTTGCTTCAACTAACTGGAGAAGTCCACCTGAACGAGCGATATTTTCTAAAGGCCCGTTTCCACAACTGCGGTGAGCGGTGCGGTTTTTTTCGCAGGCACTTTGGAATAACGGAACACGCGAAATAATTGGCATAAAGGCCCGTTTCCAATGCAGCGCCGTGGTTTGCCTCGAGCGATGCTGTTGTGGATAATCGTTGACGGTTTTTATGTACATGGCGTGTTGATTATCCGAATGCCTGTGAAAACCGCTCCGCTCGCCGCAAGCCGCGGCGGAAAACGCTGTGGAGGAAAGGAGCCTTCAGCACAGCGTTTTCCGCCGCGGTGTGTGCGGTGAACGCGCATGACGTGACGTCATCAGTGCGGTGAACGGTGCGCTTTTCACAGGGTTTTGGAGAATCCTCCGCTGATTTAACAACATTTTGGCGTGTAAAATATCCCAATGCCTGCCTGTGAAAACTGCATCGCTTACCGCAAACCGCCGCGATGGAAACGGACCTCCTCCTAACGTAAATCCTTTGTGGAATGGCTGCATTCAGACTAAAACCCGGGTTTACCTTGGTAGGTGGAATGTGCCGTCATGTCCACCTTCTCTCCCTCCCGAAATTCATTCAGACCGTAATCCGTCAGTTTCAGCACCCACCTGCTGTCAACCACGCAATTGGTTGATTTCAGGTTCCCATGGCAATCGATGAAACTGTCATGGATGTAGTCCAAACCCTGGGCGAAAGTATAATGTATGAAATTTAAATGGCTCAGGTCACTTCTATTGAGGACCAACGCTGATAACGAGTCTGAGACGGACCGGTGCCTCGAGTAGCCTAACGAGTTCCTTCTTATACTAGTGTCCCACTGGCGAATTTTGGTCTGCGACAAGGGACGAATGAAAAAATCGTAGCTTTTCGTAACTGTTCTTAGACTGTCGTCTATGTTCGCAGTGATTCGCTGGTTCACAGAAAAATTTTCAAAATGTTCAAAATTTGCCTGCGACAAAATTTCATTCGCAGTCAGTCGAAGTTATCTCGTATATAGTCGCACATAGTCGTACAGGATCGTAGGTCTTGAAGAGTAACCTCGACTATCTACGACAGTTTGCGACTAGCTACGAGTAATGTGCGAAGAAACCACGAGCATCTACGTTTATCTACGACCACGCACGACTAAACTTCGTCTGGGCCTGCGAGTGTTTGACGAATCAGCGACAAGTTGACAACTCGCGAAAAACTACGTATAATGCTAAATATCGCAGCTTGTCGAGGGTATATCGCAGCCTTCAGATTCGCCCCTTGTCGTGGGCAAAAGTCGCCAGTGGGACACTACCATTACTGAGCGCCCTTGTGGAGAACGCGAGATTACGTAGGCTGGCCGACATATTTCGAATGTGGTATCTCAAAGTGACTTCGAATAATGTCTCAAAGTCCCGAACTACTTGCCTTCAGAATGTCGTTGACGATGGAAGCAATGAAAACATTGTCCAGCTTGATTTCGTCATTTGCCAAAACGTCCTGCAAGTACGATAATGAGGTTTCGCAAATCTGACAAAACACGAAATACGAATGGACTTCATTCCATTACGTAATGTATTTCAGGAGATGGTTGGTACTACAAATATCGCCTGCTGCAAGAGCATCTTTTAGCGTATAACGCCGCAGTAGGCCTACGTGTGGTTTCTTGGTCGATATCTATGAAAAACATGGGTTGACCGCTCAGCAAGTCCTATTTCGTGTTGGATGGGTCGACTGGAGACCATCCTCTCAAAATTAGATGATTGAAATTAAGACGTCGCCTCCGTCGTAAATCTCAGCTCGGGGCATAAGGGAGGCAGTAGACGTAGCCCGCGTGAACTGAGCTGAATCTGAGATTCAGCTCAGTCTTCAAGACTGTCGCTTACCGAGAGGGATCCACGCGGACAGTATTCCATAAGGACGCAGATGTTTGGCGGGTCGACACAGGTTCCCACGTACTTGGTGATGTTGGCGTGGTTCATTTCTCGCATCTTAAAGCAAATAGGAAGGAATATAGCGTAGAAATGACGAGCTATCAGGGCCGTATTTAACTTTTTGGTCCGGGGGGCACAAGCCTCTCGGGGGGGGGGGGG
>NMRB01000999.1:37082-50835 GCA_002633025.1 Notospermus geniculatus | reverse complement strand
CCTTGCGACTGGATGCAACTACCTGCAACAGTCGCTGTCGATGTGAGCGGACAGCGCACATCGATTGCGACTGGTCATTGCGGCAACAAGTGGCACAAACCAGTCTCAATCCGGAGCGCGCACATCGACACATGCAACTGAACTGAATGCTACACGGAAATTGTCGATGTCTTCCGAACGGACAACTCGTACTCGGGAGTCATGTGATAAACATTCAAAATGGCTGTGCACCTAGACTGGTTCCCGGTCCCAACATCGGAGCCAGTTGGGACTACGAACCAGTCTAATGTGCACCACAAACGAGGAAATTCATTGCCAGAGCGCGCACATCGACTGCGACTGAATGCAACTAGATGCAATGGTCGGCAACGAGTAGAACATGTGCAACTGATTGCAACTACCTGCAACGGTCGGCAATAGCGTTGCCGGGCCGCTCAGATCGACCTGTTTGTGCAACTGATCAGTTGCAACTGTTTTCAGCCAGTCGCAACCATTGCCGGCAACGGCATTGCAGGTAGTTGCATCCAGTCGCAAGGTCGATCTGCGCCAGGCTTTAGTCTTAATACCCTTTATGAATTTGGCCTTCAATTCCTTGGCTCATGTTGTTGAAAAGCCACATGACGGGTGTTGTTCTTGGCTTCAAGTTGCAGGCCTATTTTGTCACAACCGATCACGCGGCAGCGGGATAGACTGGTCCGCTGCCCTCGCAACGCTCCGCTTTGAATATAGCTGAGCGTCTTGAAAGCAGGGGACCAGGAAACTTACTTCGTGTGTTGTTTGAGGTTTGATCTATGATGTCATCCAAGCTTTTCGCCACACTTTCGTCGTTGACCAAGTGTTTCCCCTCCTCTTCCTTGACGGCTGGGTTCATAAGGTTGTCGTAGGTGAAGGCGAACTCTCTTATTTTAACGCCAGCAAGCGTGCCATCCTGTCAAATTCGAACTGACCTATCCCTAATCTGCATAAGTGGCGCGCAGGTATGTGAGGACAGAAAAGCCCCAAGGCCCGTTTCCACTATAGCGGATTCTGCCGCGTCTTGCGGCGAGCGGAGCGGTTTTCACAGGCATTGGGATAATCAATAGGCCTTTGTATTGTTGAACCATCGAAGGATTATCCAAAGCCCTGTGAAAACCGCACCGCTCGCCGGAAACCGCCGCGGAATCCGCTATAGTGGAAACGGGCCTTATCCGTACTCGGCACGGCACGGATTGAAAGGGCTACACGACGGGGCTATGAGGATAGATTCGTAAATGTATTAGGTACGTGCTGGACCAAAATGAGTCAAAGTTGGTAGGCCTAAACTTTGGGTCGAGCTCAAACATTGACTACGCAATCTCGAAATATCAAGGCCGACCGTCACTTCATCTTGGGACGAGCGTAGGCCTAATGATTTGAATTTCTGCATTAGACCTAGTCTAGATTAAAATTCAGGAGAGACGTGCTGGTAATAAGCTAGGAATCCACCATTGAGTTCCAAGCTGATTTTGTGTTGCGACTTGCTTTGCAACTGGGTTCCTTTGCAACTGGGCACTCGATCGCCGTAGTGGACTCGCTGGACGTGATTTCCACCAATGGCGAAGATGTGATCAATTTCAGTCGGCAATCGGTCGGCGACCGGTATCAGTTCCTTGCGATCGCATCCATTGGTAGGTAGTACATGTAGGTTGCAAAGCAAGTCGCAACGCAGAAAATCAGCAGTGGATTCCTAGCTTATAAAGGCGCTGCTCCACGTGACAGTTTTCTGTCGGAATTTAGTGAATTATTGCTCTCATACAGTCACTAGCTGAACAACTTCCACGGGATAGTCTTTGGACAGTTAAGGCGACTCTCCACGTGCAAGTTTTCTTGGGGTTTTCTTACAACTCAACTGCGAGCAGTTGTTTATGTCACTGGTCCAGCGCAAGCCGTGAGGAACAAATAATGGTGAGTTGCCCATTGTGAGCCAACTTGCGCAAGAAAACTTTCACGTGGAGAGCCGCCTTTACTGTCTGAGAGCAGACTTTCGACAGAAAACTGTCACGTGGAGCAGCGCCTGTAGTAGTAGTCAAGAATACCTTAACAAATGTGTCAATGATACTCTTTATGTGTGCGACCGATTCTTTGCCTGGATAATAGCAATGGACGAGGGAGACCAGAGTCCAATTGAAATGTTTCAGAAAGGCCAACGCACCGCTGACCACTTTGGCGCTGCTTGGGCTGGTTGAGGCACTTGTGGGGTACAATTCTTTATTGGAAATGGCGACGTCCGCGCATGCCTGCGGAGAGAGAGAAAGAAGGCGATGATGATAGAACACCATACCCAATGGACGCCCACAGAACACAACCAGCAACGACAGGCCAATTTACACGGTGCGATTTGGATGGACCTCCAAGAGGGACGCGACTTTTTGTACGATTCTGTCGGATCGGAAATTCTGTATACCCGGTCCGATTTATTCATCCGTCAATACGGACAGACTCATTCTTCGTCAAGCGCGCCAAATACATTGACCTTCAATGTCAGATGCAGCCACCTGATTGGCCAAGTTTATGCGTCCTTCGTCCGACATCGGAAGAAAATAGAACATCCGTCTTGTGTTTCCGACGTCGCAAAGGCCATAAAATTTTGTCGTATGTGCAGTTTACACGAACTGATTTGGACTACGATCATGTCGGATCCTACAATCGGATATAAAAATCGTATCGTGTAAATTGGCCTACGACTTTTACATCCGATTGTCCGATCCGACATGATCGTACGTCCAAATCAGTTCATGTAAACTGCACATACGACAAAAACGGACCATGTATACAAAATTTCCGATCCGACAAAATCGCGTCCGTTTTGGACGTGTGTCCAAATCGCATCGTGTAAATTGGCTTAGGATCGTCATCAGTGCTTGTTATTTCAGGCAACGTATCAGAAGACTGCGCCGTACTCGGACGGAACCAATCAGATTGCTTGTTAATGTTAAAGAACCAATCAGAGAGCTTGATACAGTCAGGGGGAATGATTTACGGAGGATTACGGGGAAATTTGTAGATAGGCCCAGGCACGGATCCAGGGTTGACAGAAAGGGGGGGGCGTAGCTCGATGGAGGCGGCGGATAACGAAACCAGGAAGCCCAAAGGGACAATTTAAGTGCTTTTAGATGCATTTTCCTGGCATCTGAGAGCAAAATACTCAATTTTTTTATGTGATTGAATTTTTCTTGCTAAAAAAAATCATTGCTCTGCCGAAAATAGGGGGGGGGGCGTACGTCCCTTCCGCCCCCCTCTGGATCCGTGCCTGTAGGCCCTACTGGAATTCAGTTTGTGTGTACTTACATTGAAGATGATTGGAACATTGTATGCCGCGGCAAGTCTTGCCTCCACTGTGCACGAGGTGCCAAGTCCGAGGATCGCCCAAACCTTTTCCTTCATAATCGCATTATTAACTGCTCTCAGCGCCAAAATCCTCTCTCCGTTTGCGGGGACCATGAGGAACTGAAGAGTATGGTTTGGTAATAGACCGGTGTCGTTGTTCACGTCCTCCACGGCGCAGAAAAACGGCCCAACATCGTACTCACTTGTGACCGTTTTTGCGAGATTATTTCTGATTGGTCTATCTCGCCAATAGACTGTATCATTTGTTTTCAAGTCGAAAATGTAGGCAATGGTTATGTTCTCCTTGGCTGTCACATGACCCTGGTCCATGGCGTACAGGAGAAACGCCATGGCGCACAAGTAAATATGGGCGGCCATTTTGGAAATCAGGTGACTCCACATTTTGACTGGACGAAAATCTCGCGCCTGTCGGGATCGTTTCGAAAATAATTTGCAACTTACAGAATTGTCCATCTGTTGTCGCCGAAGTTTCATCTGAAATCCATTGATTTAGTTCGGGAAAGTCGGACACCTTGATTCAAAAGAAACAAAAGAAATTAACGAAATCGCGGCATTCCGTGAGAAACTGACGTGAAGGCCTACTCTTGTTGACCGCACCAAGCCGGAATGGTCTCCGGAGAAGACGCGCCGTGGTTTGTTAATTCCACAGACCCCGTCCCCATGTTGTGAATGATTTATGCAGACGTGATGCTGTCTGCAATCCGCCCTCCTGGTGCCGTGGATGTCCTCGAGAAAAAAGTCCTAGCCGTGCGGAACAAATAAGGGGACATTTTCACGGGCGTGATTTTACTTCCTTTTACACCGAGCTGTGCATGTAGTCTAACTATGATTTGGAGTTCCAGTTCGTGGTGTGCGACATCGGAATGAAGTGGGTATTGGCCAGACGTCTGAAGACCCCCAAATATCATTCAGATGATCAGGCGAAGGCTTTCTTGGTATCGTACCTGGTACCACTGGCTGTGATGCCCGATCGATTGCGTGCGCAGGCGCAGCATCATGAAGCATATAACGGAAACGGAAATAAAAACCGGAAACGCACGATGCAGTAAGTTTAGCAAGGAAGTTGGGCGGAAACTATTTAGACATTCTCGGATGATGTTACGTTGCATGACGCATCGCGTGTTGGAATCGCGAGACGACGCACGCGACGGATGTGTCTAACTTTTTTCCGTTCGTGCGGTGTTTTTTTGTTCTGTGAAGAATGTAGGACCAATGAGTGCAGGCAGGGACGGTCACCAACGGTGATCCTGTCCTGAACAATAATTTCAACAATGAAAGGGAGAATACTGAGTCCAATAGATGTATAGTTATACCCATTAATTAAGGACTATCTCATCCAATGGACTAAAACCAAGGGGCATCCGGTTAGTTAGAATTGCTTGGGGCGAGGTTATTCATCCGCTGCTCCTGCCCCTGATTTTCCCCAGTGTAGACGACCGCGTGACCCCTGCGAGGGGGTCAGGGTTGAAAATTGTTCTTTCATTTCGGGATCTGTTTCCCCATGTTGGCAAGAGTGTTTGTTTGTGTATCGGTCAGCATGAGGCAAGAGGGAGGTTTAAAAGTCAAACGATAAACGTAAACTTTACGACAACGTTATTTTTCATACTACACATTAAGCAAAGTTTATTCTGCATTTTCGGTACAAAAATAACGTTGTCGTTAACGTTAGCGTTTATCGTTTGATTTCTAAACCTCCCTATTGTTTATTATTGAAAATGGGAATAGAAACTGGCGCGCGAATCATAACATGTGAAGTTGGCGTATAAGAAAAGAAGTCGAAGAAATGTTCCGGTACACGACTTCTGAAGATGTATGGATTTGTTGTGCAGGTTTTCAGGTATGGTGGATGAGTTGAGATAATACGGAGGTTTAGAAATCAAACGAAAAACGTACACTTTACGACAACGTTATTTTTCATACTACACAATTAACCAGATTTTATATTGCATTTTCGGTACAAAAATAACGTTGTCGTTAACGATTACGTTTATCGTTTGATTTCTAAACCTCCCTAATAAAATATACGATCGAATTTTGGTTGAGATAAGAACTTATCACGAACTAGGTTATCAATTGTTGTACCGGTACATCGTGATCAATACATTATACAGTGATTGAGTACTTATAGCTAGTACTAGATCCGCGTGACTGGTTTTTTTATTGAGATCAGAAACCATAAAACACGTATCAAAAGAGGACAGCCCGACAATCACCGCCCATGTGACGGACGGGTAAGTTTGAATGAATAAAACGTAATCAAATGGGAACATCGTCAAAAATTTGATAAATAATATGTAAGTATTTCCTGATCGCCATTTTGAGCAACAGCCCACTCAGGGTTTTGTGGACAGAGGTTGACCATGTCGACCACAAGGACTGGCGGACTGGTGACAGAGGAGAGACGCTGGTGATTCAGGTTGAGAATGGACATGCATAGATCTAAGACTAAAGAAGAATCGGTCACACTCCAGGTAGGTTGGGTCCCCTAAAAGTATAATAGGGAGTTTTCGCAAATCTGACGAAAAACGAAGTACGAAATACGAAATTGGACGTCATATCCATGACGTAATGTATTTCGCCTGCTGCAAGAGCGTCTTTTAGCGTATGACGTTAGAACGACAGCGGTGTATATTAAACTTTGAAATTTATCTTTCGTTTCCACTTCGTTGATACGAATTGGAAATTTAAAAATTCAAGATGCGCCATAACTCTTTCGATCTTACATGACATGCTAAAAGACGCACTGGCAGGAGGGACATTTGTGGTACCAGCCATTTCCTGAAATACATTACGTCATGGATATGACGTCCAATTTCGTATTTCGTGCTTCGTTTTTCGTCAGATTTGCGAAAACTCCCTAATAGCTAAAAGCGAAAGAGCGAAATTGCCACTACAAGAGCTAGTTAGGGACTGCTCTTTTGAAAGAGCGAAATCCTCGAAAGAGTGAAACTTTACTGGCCCTGACCTGGAGAATTTAAGTTTCTTGTTTTCTTTTATCGGTTCTCTGACATGAAATACTTTGAGTTTCCTGTGTCGACGACTTCGCTGATATTTTATAGTGGTGTCAATCGCCTCATTGAAAATTAGCTCTTTCATTTTTTCGGTCTTTCAAAAGAGCAGTCCCTAACTTAGCTCTTTTAGAGCCAATTTCGCTCTTCCATTTTCGGTTCGAATTTAGTAGGGTTAATACCCCATTGTTGGATCAAAATCCACCTAGGCTACTCACAACTCTCTTAATGTTGAAGAGTGAAATTCACTCATTTGGAGTGAGCCAGGGACCACTCCATGAAGTCACTCCATTAGAGTGAAAGGCTCCACTGATGTATTGGCATTTGAAGCAACAAAAATACAACCAGACCTATTGTCTCTGTCAAAATTCAAAAATAATGAGAAAGACAATAGGTCTGGTTGTATTTTTGTTGCTGCAAATGCCAATACATCAGTGGAGAGCCTTTCACTCTAATGGAGTGACTTCATGGAGTGGTCCCTGGCTCACTCCAAATAAGTGAATTTCACTCTTCAACATTAAAGCCTCACTGTATTGAATTCAGAAATTGCTTACGTCCTCCGACGTTAGTGTAGTGTGAAATGTACTATACTCTATCTGAATGTATTAGAGCTCTGTATGCAGTTTTTTCGTTGTGTTCTGAAAACTAGGGCTTGATTCTTTGAAATACGTATCAGGCAAGCATTTTGGGGACCTTCACGAGGCTATGAGACCTCTACCTGCACTCTCCTAACACTTTGAAAATGTCGTAAAATTCAATACTGTGAGGCTTTAAGAGAGAAATGAAGGGTTTAACCCTAACCCTAAAGAGGGTTTACAACCTTCGCCTCAGGTCCCTGTGATCTAACGTCCTATCCACTTTGCGATTTGGCCATGTAAAAAAAGAATGGTGGTTAGCATCCTTCCACTCTCAATTTTCTGAGGAGGGCGGGATTTTTTAAAAAATTTTTTTAAATTGAGTGTGAGGTGCATGTTACCATGGTAACCATGCAACCTGAGGGAAATTCCAAATGTAATAGGTAGAATTGAAATAAAAGCTTACTTTCTATCCTTTAAAACTGTGTTGTTAAAGCATCCCAGCCCGGGATCCCAACCTACAATTTTATCACTCTTTTGGCGGTTTTTCGAAAGGTTTTTGAAAATAAAACATTTTGAGGAGGGGGTGTTTTCAATGGCGGGAGGGGATGCTAACCAACTATTTTTAATCGGGCCATTTTTAGGCATTTGTTTGTGGAGAATACTGTTGCAGAATGGACGATTTCCACTCCCTCAGTGGGCCTAGTCAACGCTTATAACTCAATTAATTGAATAGGCCTCCCGGATAGGCCTACAAGACCAAGGGACATGCGAATCCAGGTAAAAAAGGCACTGGTAAAAAAGGCACCGGTAAAAAAGGCACGGTAAAAAAGGCACTGGTAAAAAAGGCACTGGTAAAAAAGGCACCGGTAAAAAAGACACTGGTAAAAAAGGCACTGGTAAAAAAGACACATAAAAATCACCGGGTAGGTAAAAAAGGCACACTTGTCAGAAAACTGCACGAGGTGGTGGAATAGGGAATCATGTTTCATTTATGGCAGATTTCTGTCCATTTTCCATTGATAATCCCAGTTGGTCCGACATTGAAGGGATTTGTAAGTTTGCATTTTCCCGCTCTTTTTGTAGGCCTTTTCTGTTCTATTCTGGGTGCCTTTCTCAGTACCTTTTAAGGTTCTTCCTCCCTCTTTCAAGCAATGACATCCAAGAATTAGCTCTCCCCCTTGAATTGGGTGCGGTTATTCATGGCAGCCAGGGGATAAAGAAGATTGGGAAGATGTCTAAGTTGGGGGGGGGGGGCTTACATCGTGTACCGGGTACCTCCCAGACGTGATCAATACGCACAAATAAGCCTTTTGAAAAATTAAAGAAAATGGTGAATTCGGGAAAAAATATACCTTACATGTAGTTCACCAATGCAAATACCAATATGCCTTGCAAAAAGTGACTAAGTCCAAATCATTTTTTTTCATTTCGAGGAAACTGGCTTTAAAGAGCACAAGGAGTCCAAAAAGCCAGTAGTGCCTTTTTACCTACCCGGTGATTTTTATGTGCCTTTATTACCGGTGCCTTTTTTACCAGTGCCTTTTTTACCATTGCCTATTTTACCAGTGCCTTTTTTACCAGTGCCTTTTTTACCGTGGCTTTTTTACCGGTGCCTTTTTTACCAGTGCCTTTTTTACCGTACACCGGGACATGTGCGGCTCGTTGAGGCTGAAAATCCGACGAAACTGAGTCTTTGAAGCCGAGGATGAGGGTCTCCGGTTGATGTGGAAATGGTCCACAACAACAGAAAAAAGATCCAGGATCCTGAATTTGGTCCTGATGTTTTGGTGTCAAAATCATTATTTTTCATGCTCTTCGCGTGCGGGTTACATTTGATGTTAAACAGATGTATTTCTGAGAGCAGAAACTATATGCACCAGTAACTTCCCCTTCGATTATTGATCAGATGATTACGGGAAATATGCGACGAAAGGTAGGCCTTTTGCATGACACTTGACATCAATGACAGACAGGGTGTTCCAAAAAAACGTCAATTTGCCTAGCTAGCTAGGCCTAGGACTAGGTAGGGGCCTGTTAGGCCTATATGTACAATGTAGCTAGCCTTGGACTATGGCTATGCCTCCACACACACACACGACTAGGCTACACTACAATCTACAGGATCGGAGACTGCCCACCACCAAGAAGAGTATATAGGCCTAGGCCTATAGGAAGTTGCTTTGATTTTTTGAGTTTTTGAATTCTTGGTTGCCCTTACCAAAATGTATTCTTCCCCATGTAGGACCCGGCAGACAGCGCCCTCCATGGAGGGACACAGGAAGAGATCAACCCGATCCTGGATGATGCACACATCGATGAGGAGGAGGAGGGAGGGAGAGATGAGGGGACATCTTCTTCAAATGGTGATGGGGCTCCTGAGCCTGGGAATGTGAAGAAGGACAAAAATGTGAAGAAAGACAGTGATCCGTTGAGGAGAGACAGTGAGAAAGTTGGTGGGAAGGCCCTAAGGGTTTCTTTAGGGAAAGACACAGAAATTGTGAGTTGTGACTTGTGCTGTGATACATGCTATAGGGATCAAACAAAAAATGGATTTGGTCCCTTGAACACTAGTGTTTGATCCCTTATCAGTTTGTCTAAGTGGCACAGTGGAAGTGTCGGTACCTGTCACCTCTGAGTCTGAGGTGCATGGGCTCATTTTCTGGTCAAACTATTCTTCACTAATATGAAAGGCAGAGGCCTAAGTTGCTCGGTGAAGGACCACAGCAGGCGCGGATACAGAGGGGGGCACACCCAGTGCACACCCCCTCTTATTTTGGAAAATTCTTTGAGGGACTGAGAAATCGTCAAAATTTTTAAGGAGGTTTCTGATGTGAATGTGCCCCCTGTTTTGACAGATCGTGGATCCGCCGTTGCACAGTGCCACCATACATGTAGTACATGTATTGTCTGCTCAGTTCTCACACCCAGATTCTCATCACTTTATTTAGGTCAATGAAAATTGATTATTAGTTTCTCGTCACCGCCCGCATCTGATTTTAGGCCCCTCATCAAAAAATCTCATTATTTACAAAAATTTCATTATTTCCAAAAAATCTGCATAATTCCATTACATTTTGATTAGTGGAAGAGTTTTTTCTGTCATGTTGTGAATAAATAACACGACATTATGGTTTTAATCCAAAACATTATTGTTATCAATATTAATCATAGCTAAACTGACATGGACAGGATCGAAGTTATAAGCTTCCAATTATCATCATCATTTCAGAATTGATAAATAGTAGGCCTACCATTTCAAAAGGGCATAGATAGTTGGTGTGTCCATTTAAAATGGGCATACTACCAAGTATGCCCTTTTGAATAGTACTGTAGTGCTATGGTTAACCTGAAAAGGGTCGTCTTTTGCATGAAAAAAATAATGAATAATGAATAATGAAAAAAAACCTCAAATTCTGAAAAATTGTTGACGAGAAACTAATACCGGGTAACCAATTTTCATTGGCCTTACTTCATTATCATACAGGAAATGGTTCCGGTCAGTATTTCTCACTCTTCACCAGCAATTCTTGATGGGCGGGAACTCAACATGTTTGAGTCCATCAACATCAATGGTGGCACTCGCAGTTCACTGCGCAGTCGTGCCGGCTCGGGGGCAATCTGCCTGGAAGAAATCGTCCCAGCCAATTGCCAGATTGAAGATGAAGGACAAGGTGAGCTGATCAAGGGGGAGAGTTTCAGGGGTTTTCTCAAATTTGGTCAATTTGCGACAGATTCTGAAAGATTTGTCATGATCTGCAGGGGCGGATCCATTATTTCAGAAAAGAGGGGGTGCACTGTGCTAGAAACATTGAAATTTGCAATTTAATAATATAATAATATTTATTAAATTTGAGGGGTTAATGTACATTTTATAAGCACTTTACATAAGAATTTTAGAACAGAAAAGACATTTAGTACGATAAAACAATTTGAATTTAAAACAAAAAGATGATTTACTCCAATTCAGAATTTCACGGTCGATTTTACAGATTTGTTGGCCAAAAGGGGCCGTGCACCCCCTTGGATCCGCGCCTGATCTGTCACAGTCATATAAAGTTCATACCAATCTAAGCCCTCTGAATGACTGTTTGGGGCCAAAATGTAAAGAAAAGATACTGTGACTTGACAATGACAATACTTTTCAGGAAAAAGGGATTTCTGGAAGATGTCATTGGATGCATTCACTTCAAAGAAGAGAGGAAAGTCCAAAGATGACAAAAGGTTGCCACGAAGCGTCAGGTGGGTATCGCTCTAACAGCAACATCAGATTTTTGTTCTGATTGTATAAATCTGACGATTTTGCTCACACACATAGATTCAACTTCGGCGGTCAATCCGGCGGTCAATCGGCAGAATACCGGCTATTCGAAGCAGTGTTTTGTGAGCGGAGCATACAGAGCGAACGAAAACACTGCGAGAGGAGTGTACTATCGGTCAAGCAGGCATTTGATCTTTTGGTCTTCACCTTTTCACAAGTTGTTGAAAAAAAACATTTCTGTTGCATTGAATCATTCTGTTTGTTGTGGTGTTACCTTGGAATATGTGGTGGCTCTGAGACTGTGATGCACAAGTAATGGGTGATAGACAAATCCCAAATTGACGTAAATGAGAAAGATCTGCACACTTCCGCCGAAATCTCAACCAGAACCTCGGTCTGAAACCAGCTGACGTGACGCAATCCATGATTCAGCAATGGTCGACTCTGATGCAACGTCGTCGAAGTCACTGTCGTGGGGTTCTCTGCATCACGTCAGTTCAGTTTCAGACCGAGGTTGTGTTTGCAATTTCGACAGAAGTGCGCAGATCTGCGTATTCAAGAATCGTCTGTTTGTTGTCAGATTCGTAGTGCTCGCCCATTTTTGCATCAGTTGACTTACCGGTAATTTCTCTACTGTCTGCAGATCATACTACAAAGCACAGGATGATTTGATAACGACGTTTGAAGCAACGGCTAACCTAAGTGGATCGGCAGATTTGGTGCTTGAAGGTCAAGAACTTGACGAAAAGACACAAAAACAGGCCAATTATCTGGCCAAGGCAAGCTTTGTCGTAAATTTGGTGAGTTTTCTTGAGAGGTTCAATAAATGCATCCTCTGTAGAGATGCTCACAGTAATCACTCAAGGATTACTTGAGTTATCACTCAAGGAACTAAGGGAAACAAGATCTCAATGGGGAATCGGGTTGCCGAAAGGAGGCGCTGGAGAACAACTCAGTTTTAACACAAAAGCACATGTGCTGCGATGATGAAAACGTCATTGACATCACGCATCGTTCGTGACGTTATGTGCGATGCGTCATTCAGAATCAATGACGTTGCTCTTCGGTCTGTTGTTTAGGCTAAAATAGTCAATTTTATCGATGAAATTCAGCATGTTCCCGCTAGAATTTTCATTTGAAAACATTCAGATACATTGAGTCAGTCCTACACTTGGTGATAAACGTGTAAAATTCGAAATTCAATGGACTACTTCAGGTATATTAGAGCTGGAAGTAGGGTGTAGTTTCAGAATTAAACGACAAATAACGTTGGCTTGACTGTTGATGTCATAATTTTAACTGAG
Organism: Notospermus geniculatus; assembly: GCA_002633025.1. NCBI lineage: Eukaryota > Metazoa > Nemertea > Pilidiophora > Heteronemertea > Lineidae > Notospermus > Notospermus geniculatus. Next base: position 38,321 of record NMRB01000999.1, on the reverse strand, counting down.
TTGTTGTTCAGCGCCACGTCACAGATTAGTTCCGCCGGTTCCTCATTCCAGAACATCTTTTCCAGATTTTGCTGATAGCTAAGCTGGTAGCTTCCATCTTGTCCGGTTCGTTGGTTGTTATATCAAGTTTGGTAGACAGTGCGGTGGATCTGATGTCAGGCGTTGTGATCTGGTGGACGAGTCGGGCGGTCAAGAAGAGGAATCGCTATGTTTACCCAGAAGGTATATTACCCCTCCACTGTCACATTCTCCCTGTCCACATTTCATCATAACAAGGCAATACCCGTTAAGTGGGGGAACTGCTAAATTCATGCGAGACGCACGCATCACGTCATTAGGGGCACGGAATGACGTCATACCCGTTCGAGTAGCGTGATGACGTCATTCCATCGTACATGACGTTGCTGACGTCCTGGATGACGCGGCAGCAACCTCGATGACGTCATCACATCTTTAGGTGCGCTCTGGGGACATGACGTCATACCCGTTCGACCGTCGCACATGATGTTGCCGACGTCACGGATGACGTGACGGCAATCTCGGTGACGTCATGACGTCAAAAGGCCTGAACAGCATTGTTACTTTCGTTAATATCGTAATATTTCGAAAACTACCGGTATAAGTCATATCAAAATTAGGGCATTGTAAGGACACCTCCCAGGTTACGGTAGTCTGCATGTGCATACCAAGTTTGGCGGCGATCCGTTCGTCAGTCTTATAAAAAATCCCGAACAAACAAACAAACACACACGCAAACTCTTGTCAAATTTAAGTATGATTCTTCTCCGTTAAATGATGTTTGCAGTTTCATCCATGGATCTTGAGGGATTTTGAGGGAAGCAATAAACAAACTTTTTCATTTGCAGGAAAAACTCGCCTTGAGCCAATAGCTATTGTGATTTTATCTGTGATTATGGCAGTTGCCTCGGTGCAGCTGATTGGCCAGTCCATACAGTCAATAGTCAGTATGTCGAAATATCCGGGCCAGGAGGGGGCGCCGGTAATAGATGTACCTACTGTTGTGATCATTGGATTTACTATTGGTAAGTTCTCTGTGAAACGACTCGTGATACCAATGAAAGTTGCATGTATGTCCGCTCTCAGGTTGTGACAGCAGCTGTCCATCCATGTCAACATATCTGAATTGAGTTTTGAGACCCAGAGCTGGCAGGTTTTGTCCAGACTAATTACATACAGACCAAACAGTACACACGGGGGGGGGGGCGGATCCAGGATTTG
>NMRB01000999.1:11471-37053 GCA_002633025.1 Notospermus geniculatus | reverse complement strand
GGGTCTGTTGGGCCTCCCCCAGAAAAATTTTGAAATCTAGAAGCCCTGAAACGCAATTTCCCAGCATTTCGGAACGGAAATCTAGGTCCTGTCGGTGCTTGGGCTATGCTTAAAGCTGACGTGAACGAACAAAAAGCCCCCATGCGACGAGCAAGAGAATTGCAAACGCCCTCCAAACACCTCAGACGAAGGCTCGGATCATGATAGACCCCACGACGCCAGGAGGGCGCCACCTTATTTACCTTCAGGTAACAGAGCTGTCAACATCTCCAGATACCTCTAACACTATACTCAAAGAAAAAAAAATGTAGTTATTTAGACGGGATTCGAACCGTCGGCCTTCTGATTTGTAATCCACCACTCAATCCATTCGGCCAAGGAGCCAGCTGACAGAAACATGATTTGTGTTTGTCATAGACGTTGGCCTTCGAATTAGGTAATAATACTACAAATAAGAGAAAACATGATAAGTCTTCCAACAAGTTCGGTGGCCGAATGGGGAACACGGTGGAACAGAGATAACAAGGCACGGGTTCGATTCCCAGCTGGGTCAAACTTTTTTCTTTCAAAAAAGTGTTCAGCAGGAGCTCACGAGAGGATGTTGACACCTCGTCAGCTCGAAGACAAATAAGGTGGCGCCCTCCTGGCCTCGTGGGGTCTATCATGTTCTGAGCCTTCGTTTGAGATGTTTGCAGGGCGTTTGCAATTCTCTTGCTCGTCGCATGGGGGCTTTTTGTTCGTTCACGTCAGCTTTAAGGTGTCAGTGGTGCCAAACTACTAGCTCTTTAGGATCCTGCGGCTGCCGGAACCTGTAGCCGGAGGAGCTAAAATTCAGTTACTGGAAAAACACCAGTCTGCGAAATTAAAGTGGGTGTGCGTCCCCCTAAATCCGCGCCTGGTACATATGATGTGATATCCCAAATATCTGCTATTGCCTCTCAAAATCTGTACCTTCCTTTTCAGCTTCGAAACTGATATTGTTCGTTGTTTGTAAAGTCTTTAGAAGTCCATTAGTCGATGCCTTGGGACAGGATCACAGGAATGACGTGATTTCAAATTCTGGTGCTCTAATCTTTGGCTATTTAGGTGAGGAAAATGAGAGGTACTAATGGGGAACCGGAGTGCCCAAAGGAGGGGCTGGGGAACAACTCAGTTTTTACTCAAAAACGCATGGGCCGCGACGTTGAAAACCACTTTGACATCGCACGTCGTTCCGTCGAGCGTCTTTCAGAATCAGTGACGTTGCTATTTGATCTGTTGTTTACGCTAAATAGTCAAATTTATTGATAAAATTCGACATGTTCCCGCTTGAATTTTCGTTTGAAAACATTCAGATACATTGAGTCAGTCCTATACTTGATGATGTTAAACGTGTAAAATTCGAAATTTAATGGACTATTTTGGGTATATTAGGGCTGGAAATAGGGTGTAGTTTCCAGAATTAAATGGCAAATAATGTTAGCCTCACTTTCGACGTCATATTTTAAACTGAAGGCGACTCTCCCAGTGATCGATTTTTGGCTCTTCGGTCCAGTTGTCCACCGGGCAAGTGCTCTTTTGCAATTGGTTGCCCGTGTTGCTTTTTGAGTTGCCCGCAAATGGTTTTTCAATGGAAAAATGATGATTCTTTACTTGTCCGCAGGACAACCACTTCTGGACGTTTACTTGTCCGTATCAAAATTCACTTGCCCCGGGCAACGGGACAAGTGCTTAAATCGATCAATGTCTCCACCTGCAAGTTTTCTTGCGCAATTTGGCTCACAATGGGCAATTCACCATTATTTGTTCCTCACGGCTTACGCTGGGACCAGTGACATAAACAACTGCTCGCAGTTGAGTTGCCCATAGAGAGCCAACTTGCGCAAGAAAACCCCAAGAAAACTTGCACGTGGAGAGTCGCCTTGAGTTGTTCATCAGCGCCACGTCATGGATTAGTTCCTCTGATTCCTCATTGGCAAAACTAAACTCCCTGGCGTAGCTACTCTGTCTTGGACCACCAATAGGTTGCCATTGCAGGAGAGGGCCACTAGTGAGGAAAATCCTACTTCTCGATTACCGGTAGATACTCATCGTGTTTTTTTGTCAAATTTTTCTCATTTTTTCCTTGCTCAGCGTACAAAGTCTGGAAGTATTTTGATCCGATTGGGGCCATCTTGATGAGTATTTATATTGTCATCAGCTGGTGGATTACTGGATCAAGTAAGTTGATGATTTTCTAAAACATTCCCTGTCAGTTTACAACACGTGGATCGAAAGTGCCAGGGACCTTATTCACAAAGTTCTCATTAGCACGGAATGCGTAAACTATTGTCCATTTGCAGGCAATCTATTGTTCACTCTCACCCTGACCAATGATTTGCGTTCAGAGTAGGCCTATAGACCTGAACACGGTCCTATTTAGAAGTCGGTCAACCGTTAATCGGCATGCACACATAACTGGCCAATTTGTGGTTTGTGGTTAGGTTCCGTTGCAAGGTAAAAATTAAATGAGTGCAAATATGCTGGACATTCTGGAAAGCACTATAATTCTGTGGAACTTTGGAAAAAGAGCAATTTTTCCAAAGTTGGTCACTGAAAAATAGGGGGTGACTGAAAAATAGGGGGCATGGGCCAGGTGTGCCCCCNCCCCCCCCCCCCGGATCTGCGCCTGTACTGAGTACGGTATAGTCAGCTGTCTCTTGTGATCAGAGTCACCAGAGTCAAGGAAACTCATTTCTCATTCTCCTTTCTTTACTTGCAGAACAAATCAAGATGCTGACAGGGTACACTGCCAAGCCACATTTCCTTAAAAAACTCACATGGGTTTGCTTAAATCATAGCGAGCAGATCCGATACATTGATACGGTGCGAGCCTTCCATTTTGGAACAAATTATATTGTCGAGGTTGATATTGTACTTCCTGAGAATATGACCGTGAAGGAGGCCCACGATATCGGGGAACCACTTCAACAGAAACTGGAGAGTATGCCCAGCGTGGAGCGTGCGTTCGTTCATCTGGATTATGAATTTGAACACGATCCTAACAGAGAGCATAAAGTGGTTTGATGTCGGGCGCTCACAAAACTGAAGAAGATCAAAGAATAAACCGTTTGTTATTTAATCTCTGATGGTTGTACTTCAACAGGGAAAGCAGGCTTCTGTGTGAGATATGCAGTGTTCTCCATCTTTTCACGGTTTGACTCGGCAGTACAACACGCCACAAGGCAGGAATTGCGAATGTGTAATGAGATGCAATATACTGCATTTCAGAGATTTAAGTTTTTTTCAAATGTGGAAGCAATTTTTTGCCCTAATTGTGAATGTTTCAGAAGTTGGTTGGACAAAACAACTAGGGCCGTATTCAAAAAGAGTGTTTAAGACTTACTCTTCATTCCAGTTCCGATTGGCGCGAGGTTTATCAACGATAGCTCCGCAACGCCTGGGCCGATTTTGATGAAACAAACATCAATCGACTTGTCTTTCTTGCCGGTATCTTATAATCCAAGTTTCATCGCGATATTCCCACTATTTCTCAATATTTTGACCCCTGTACATTTGCACGCGAGGTTGTGTACAAAGTGTAGTTCCACGATTTGGCCGCTACGAGCGCTGTGTTTTGCGTGGTCGCGTCGATTTTTCGTAGGGGTGGGCAGCCGCTCCTGCGTTCACGTGTTCAGCTGAGTTTTTCCCTGTGAGTTTATGTGCTAGAAATATGGATGTTTTCCGTTGCTATATTTGACTAAATGTAATTTTATTCATCAGACGGACAATAAATCTCTGTTAGCATGGAATAAACTGAGGTCAGATGCGAACTGTCTGAGAGGCTTCTCTCCCCCAAACAAATAGTCCGATCTGATGTTCCTCGTGTGGCGCTGGCGATGACGTCATTTCGATGGAGGCAGCCGATGGGCGAAAATGACATTTTGGTCAATTTGAACGACTTAACTGCAATAAAGTCCGATGAAACTTGGATTATAAGATACCGGCAAGAAAGACAAGTCGATTGACGTATGTTTCATCAAAATCGGCCCAGGCGTTGCGGAGCTATCGTTGATAAACCTCGCGCCAATCGGAACTGGAATGAAGAGTAGACGCGTGTAACTTCGTCAAAGGTGGAAGTGTGTGCATTTAATGAAGTTACACGCATCTAAGTCTTAATCGTGCGATGATCGCCCTTTCTGAATATGGCTCCTAGATTTTGACTCGGCTGTGAAATATTTTGACTTGGTGGCAGGTAGGCAGTAAATAGGAATTGGAGAACACTGCATGATAGACTATTGCTCTTGGACAAATACCATTCCTACTACTCTAGGTGTCTAGAGGAATGAGAAAGTTACTTTACTAGGCTATTTATCCAAAGGGAGTTGTTGCAAGCTTTGTACCAAAGCTGTTCAATTCGTAATAAACCAATGCAATAACGTTGCATCACGACACGTTGGTGCAGTCTAGCAGGGACAAAAATTTTACAAAAGAGTTGTAATGGTGAGGAACGGGAATACTTTCAAATTATACGGGTGGTTAATTGAGTTTTAGATTTTATTTAGCATGTTTAGATTTAGAATTATGATTGATTTTACCCATGATTTTACTTGGATGTCTCAGAAAACATTCCTGGACATTCTCTTTCACATTCTTTGTGGGGTATATGATGGCTGGAAATTACCCAGTCAAAACTGAGAACATTCTTGATTATTATATAAAATATGTATATTTTTTTCTTATACTTTTTGCTTCTAACTTCACTTTTATAAGTTACACATACATGTAAGTTTTAACCCCTTAACTGTGTAATTTTGTTTACATGTAGTTCAAATTTTTCTTTCTTTCAAAAAAAATTGCCAAAAAAGTATTTGACACACAATGTTCCAGACGTGATATAACGTCCTATGCACTGTGATGCGCCATTTCCTTGCAAGGCGTACTATTACGCCTTACGCAAGCTGCAATCCTCAGGTGTTTTCAGGCGTTTCCCGAATTTTGTAATGACATAATAGTACGCCGTACCCAGTTAAGGGGTTAATGTACCACTTTGTCACTGGTGATTTCATCTGCATTCCTACTTTAATAAGTAGGAGAAAACCAAAGAGCCAGAGATCGTGAAGATGTAATCAGATAACTAGGACCAATTATGTTTTTTATGCATTTTCAACTTTAGGTTTTAGAGTCGAGAGGACTCTGAAAAGAAAGGTGCTGGGTTTCTTCAGATTCTGCCCTCCGATAGTTGAAGGAAGTGTCTCCACTTCTGATCACCTGGAATGTGGCAATCAACATAATAGCTGAAGACTGTACAATCAGGTTCACTGTATTGTAAAATACAGTTTTGACATGGGGTGGGTTCGTTATTATAATCCTTTTATTGTGTGTAGCTTACATCATCGTTCTGGTGGCCACCTGAACCAAGGGAGGGGTGTAATCAACTAATCAGCGGTGAAGCGGCGGACAGAGGTACGGAGATCCGTACATGCCCTGAGCCACATGGTGAGAGAGCGATGCACACACATCTTCATCTATACATACTCAAAGATCCGAAAATGATGTAACGTCTAGCGTGAAATGGGAAAAGCTAGTAACTAACATCTGGGACATTTTGAGAAAATTGTGATTTGTGTGTCTAGCTCTGTTATTAAAGGCCATGGGACATTCTTTAACAAACTGACCATGTGTAATCATTTGAAATAAATTGCTTTTGATCTTCTGTCACTGGGATTGAGGAATATGCTTTGGAACCATATTTTTTGTTACCGGTAGTTTCTAGCTTTTGCCCTAATTTATGTATCTAGCCCTGTTATTAAGGCCATTCACGTTTTACATAATTCTAGGTAATATGCGAGTTATTTTTACACCAACCCACTGTAGAATGAAGCGGAACAAGCTACTAAGATCAAATAAACACTTAACTCAATTTCGACAAAAATGTTAGTTACTAGCTTTGCCCATTTCACGCTAGACGTGGGGATGCAACAATGGATCTCGTAAAGCGGGCTCGCCTATCCATACACCACAGTGTGTACACTACAGCTGCTTCTTCAATCAGCCACACGGTCCCAGTGATGCCCAGTGGAGGTAAAGTCTTTTACTTTGAGGCCAGAGAGATGTTTTACAGGTGCATCAATGCATATTACTTTATAATGTTAATCATAATATGCTGGTTGGTTTGTTTCACCCAGTGTTACAAATCTGCTGTTGATACATGTATTATATGTATATGAATGTCAGACTGGTGCTTGACACTGTTGAAAATTTAACAAGAAAAGAGAATTTATCCATAGTTAAGATGTTTAGTTGTTCTTGAATTTCCTTGGTAAGTTTCCATTCATAAAGAAAAGAGGAGAACTTTAAAAACCATATATTGTTTATTGAATTCACAGCACAATTTGTGAGCTTTGACATAATTGACATAAAATAAAATGTTAGGCATTAGGCCTACACTGTCTGTGTGTTAAAAACTCTCAAGACTGATCTGCTAGAACAACAGCTCTTCAGCTGAGGTACCATACTGGTACTTATCGCCCTCTGTTAAAAGCTATATGTAGGAATGCACCATTGATTTTCAAGATGATTTTGCATTGCGACTTGCTTTGCAACTGGGCACTCGATCGTTGTAGTGTACCGTATTTTCGCGACTATAGGGCGCACCTGACTATAAGGCGCACCCCCTAATTTCACCCTAAACCCTTGACGAAATCCATACATAAGACGCACTGCCCTATAAGACGCACCTCCCTATAAGACGCAGTCATCAGGTGAACCACAGCAATGTTATGCATCAAACTGACCTGGTTGTATGATTAATTAGCTTGTTGTGACAAGCTAATTAGCTTGTTGTGACACTTCCTGATCAAATTGTCGGACTCTATCTGCAGATAAGGCGCACCACCCTATAAGGCGCACCCCAATTTTAGACCCTTCTTCATGAAAAAAAGCCGCGCCTTATAGTCCGAAAAATACGGTACTCGTTATTCACAGCACAATTTGTGAGCTTGGACATAAATTACCGGTACAATGTTATTCACCATCTGTTTGCACGGTCAGCAAACTTAGGAGTTACACTGTCTGTGTGTTAAAAACTCAAGCCTGACCTGCTAGAACAACAGCTCTTCAGCTGAGGTACTTATCGCCCTCTGTTTAAAGCTAGGAATCCACCATTGATTTTCAAGCTGATTTTGCATTACGAGTTGCTTTGCAACTGGGCACTCGATCGTCGTAGTGGGCTCGTTATTCACAGCACAATTTGTGAGCTTTGACATAAAATAAAATGTTATTCACCATCTGTTTGCATGGTCAGCAAACTTAGGGGTTACACTGTCTGCGTGTTAAAAACTCAAGCCTTACCGACTAGAACAACAGCTCTTCAGCTGGGGTACCGTACCGGTACTTAACGTCCTCTGTTTAACCCTTTCACTGCTGTAGGTGACGATCGTCGCGCCCTCAGGCAACTGCCGTAGGCGACCATCGTCGCACTCTGCAGAAGGTATGTTCAGTTAGTTTGGCTATTCACAGATGGCACCCCAATCGAAATTATAGGAATTCCCCTGAGATTGCCGTCGGCGACCATCGTCGCCCTATTGCAGAAGGTATGTTTAGTTAGTTTGGCTATTCATAGACGGCGCCCCAATCGAAATTAGGGGATTTCCCCGAGAATGGAGAACCAGAAACTCGATAGTGTAGCGTACATTTTATCTGGGAAACTCGGCAGTGAAAGGGATAAAGTAGCACAGAATATCGTCTCTCTCTCACATTGGTCCATGACCCTCTCTTCAAAATCGTGTATCAAAATGCATGTATCCCTCCACGAGATAACGAATCATGTGACGTTTCTCCTTCAGAATGTTGTGTTTGTCTCTGTGAATGCGTCCGCTGTCCGCCTGGCTTATGTGCATAGATCGGCTATACTGAACTGAAAAAGAGAAACATAACTTTGTGAGCCGATGTACCAGCACTCCAAGGAAACTCTCAGAAGTCAAGGCCCTCAAGTGATGCTTCCCTGATTGATATGAGCAGCTGCTCAACTGTGAGCATATGGGTGAGTATGAAAGTCGTTCTTAAAGGGAGACTCCACTCATTGTAAACTTGAATTTTTATCAATCCATGGAGACTATTGCCATGAGTTGTGATGTCACTAATGTCAATAGGCTGACGACCTTTGTAGTGAATGACTGTGACTGCCTAGGCCTATTGGTTGTGCCTTCATAAATATGCATTGAGCACATATTCTGACACCACATGTGCTGTGCAATGGTCCCCTTGGGATGTAATTAAAATACTTAAAATGATGAGTTTGCTGATGTTAACAAAATACGACATGTTGCAGACATCAATGAATTTGAATGTATTAATGATATTTCAAAAATTCAAAATTTTACACGATGAATGGAGTCTCCCTTTAACGTTGTGTCTATGGTCACCTCCAAATATACTTACAATCAGGTCGACCAGTCATGTAGAATGCTATCCACACCGCACCGTTGAAGATTTCCTTGGGCGTTGGAAACTCATGGGAGATCATTAAGATCTTCGCTAAGAAGGCGTAGGCATGGCGATACAAGTCCTGGAGGGAAAAAAATATTGAGTGATTACGGTTTTGATGTTTGACATACGACGGTCGAAGCACGCATGGTTGCTGTTTGGTTATTGTATCAGCCACCTTTCACATCTACTGATTGTTACAAAAGCATAAGGCAAAATGTGACCCGGTACAGCAAAATGAGTCGGAATGCGCACAGAAGACGACCCAACATGTCCAAGGTGACACCAACGGTTTGTTGATTTCAGGATTGTCTGCCCATTGTGAAATTTGACTTTGTCGATTTCTGTAACTGTTGTCGGGTGTCATCTTCGGTCTTCTTCTGTGCGAATTCTGACTCATTTTGCTGTGCCGGGTCACAAATGTCCTTGCATACCTGAAACCAGTTGCCTATTGTAACACAGCGAACACTGGGGCGAATCCCTAGGCCCTGGTAGAAGCTGACATTAGGCCTTGCACCAGACATGATCATAACAGCAGCTATCAGATCGAGGAATTCATCATCCTCAAGATTCAAGTTCTTCCCCCGGTTCATGATGAGGAAGTAACGTAGGATGTAGACAATAAAGCCGGTCTTCCGGCCGTAGCGGTTGAAAAACTCACGAACTTCACCTGTGGAAAATACGAGGCGATTAATCTGTGTTGTCGCGTATGAGCAGTACCAGGGGCGTAGCTAGTGGGGGCAGGGGGGCTAATCCCCCCCCCAGAGCAAAAAGTGACAATACAAATTTTTGCTCTAAAATCTCATTTCCTCTCTTCGAGCCAAGTTATTGTAGTGTCAGATGTGGGGAAAATGCATCTGAGAGGGTGCAGCTTCACCCTTCAGACTCGATCAATTTTGCCCCCCCCCCTAGTCCCTAAAAGCTAGCTACGCCCCTGAGTACCTTTCTCCTTGGTGGGTATTTCATGAAAATGCCTTCAAAGTAAATGTCAAAAATATCTGACACAGACATATGTCAGATCATCCCAATCAAAGGGCAAGTATTATCCTACTTTGGAATACGAACAAATGCCAAAACACAGGTTGACATGTGTATTTTTGATATAGCTTATAGAGGAACTTTACCATTCTCTTGATGAGTCATGACCATATGGAAGGTTTTTAGATTCTGGAAGATTTTGTCCTTGATTTGGTCGATCGGCCAAAGGTTTCGGTCACACGCCATCATCTGATTGGAAGAGAGAAACAAAAAGGTCTATACACAAAATTGGGCAAACAAATCTGCAGCGGCAGGAGGTAACCAGAGTGCCCGGAAAAAACCTGTGTTATCAAAAAGAGTTGCCCTCTATTACAAGAAGAGCGGGTCTGATGGGGGTTCAGGGGTAGATCAAGGATTTGGGGAAAGAGGGGGCTACTGTGCTACTAACCCGGCCCCCCACTCACTCAGGGGTCAACCATACCGCATGCTCGTTCCAATTTTCGCGGGAAAAGGGGTAATTTTCGGCAGCACTCTTCGGGACAAAATTCCCGAAAAACACTTAAAATAGGGGTACTTTGAATCACTTTTCTCCCGAAAAATTCTTTAAAAGTGGGCAAAAGTTTCTCTTACCGAAAAAATAATAAAAAGGAGTTTGAAAGTCCTATTCTCAATGAAAAAGCTTGTAAAAAAGGGGTGAAAATCCCTTGGTTCCTTCAAAATTAGGGTGTCTAATTGCATAAAAAATCCCGAAAAAGGGGTGAAAATATCTTGGTTCCTTCCATTAGGGGGTCTAATTGGATGCAAAAAGCCCGCAGAAAGGGGTGGAAAATTTCCCTTGGTTCCTTCCATAACGGGGTCCTTTTCAAACTCAGGAACAAGCATATGTGTACCCTAAAATTAAGGAGTGGGGGGGCCGGGGCTACTAAACACTGAAATCTGCGGCGAATCTCAAAGATTTGCTCCAAATTCCAGAATTTCATGGTCGATTTTACAGATTTGTTGGCCAAAAGGCGCCCCCCTTGAATCCGCGCCTGGGGTTCAAACCCGGAAAACCAGAGGTAAAGGTGCGGATGTTTGCGTTGCTCTCCTCTCCGACAGCCCGATGTGTTGCACATTGCATGAATTTGTTGATGTTTAGAAGATGATTACGGTACCCCAGAAGTAGCAAGTTCCTCATCATAAGGCGTCCGCCCGTATTCCACAACAACAGCTTCGTCACGTGGTAGCACCAATTTGTAGATATAGCTGCGAAGTTCCGCGAGGGCCCATTCAACGCAAGGATGGCCGTAGTGCGTGTCTTCCAACAGCATCCGATGCCAGTAGAAGTTGTTGTGCATTGCCATAATGTTGGGTGAATACAGCCCTTGGCGTATTCCTTCGTCGATGTGATGGGACATCGCCCCTTTGAAATTGACTTCAGGTTGTGTGTACAGCAGGGTGTAGAACTGGCGGGAGTAGTGGATGGCACTCATGAACTGTTTGCTCTTTTTCTGAAAGAGATCCCATGAGCATATCCTTATGCCCCATCACACTGAGCTAGTTCTCAGTACGTTCTTGAAAATGTTGCCGAACGGGCTGAAACTGCGTGCAAACGGAGTGGACGTAGTGGCAACTTTTTACAGTCTTTTTACGAACTTCATGGACCAGCTCGGACGGAAAGGGTGCTCCAATATTTCGATACATTATTTGGCCAACGTTACACGTTCTAGCCCGATTTACGATTTTCTTAGGACGGGACAGCACATTTTGAGANGAAAGAAATTAACGAGACAATGTAAAAAACACCAGAAATTTAATTTTCAAGACTGAACATTTTATTTTTTAAGGACTTTTGTGGACTTTATAGGATTTTCCCAATATTTATGGACTTTCAAGGCCTTAAATTTAAGCATTTCATATTCTTGGACTTTCATGGTTTTAAAGGACCTGGAGGAACCCTGTGGCTACATGTATGCCCCTGAACATGTGCAGTGTCGTGAGTGACTTATTTTGAAGTAAGTTTTAATCGCATGTATACTTACTGCTTCCTGTTTTATCATTGGATGGTTCTCCACCATCTGATAATGTCGCACCCACCCGGCCACCTCTTTCATATCCTTGTGGTCTTTAACATCGAGGTTCTCTTTTATATGACGGCTCCGTATGATAGGACCAGTGAAGTCATTCCCACAGATGATGGACAACTCCACGAGTAGCCTGTGCTCTTTGAGCTAAACGGGTCAGAAATCCAAGATGTGAACTTGCAAAAGTGTTAAAGGGGCTGCTCGTTTTCGTCACTTGAGGAATCTGAGTTGTGATCCTTGAGAAAATGGAGAAAGCTATGAAGCTGCAAATTGCAGCGATTATTCTGTACAGCAGAACAAATAATCCCTGCAATTTGCAAGTGCATAGCTTTTTCCGTTTTCTGAATGATCACAACTGAGATTCCTCAAGTGACGAAAATGAACAGCCCCTTTGACTGCACACACTTATTGAGTACGGTATCATTCAAACTTACTTTTGATGTTTCCAAATGAAAGGCATTCAATCATGTCAATGATATCATCATTCGGACCAACTCCATTGATTTGAACTTAACTTTCATTGGTCTACTAACTTACCCCCAGCAATTCTGACACCCTCTCCTGAGTCAAGATCCCAGCAACTAACCGGATAGGCTTCTCTGGCAATAAATACGGTCCACCAAGACCTAAGTCTTTCTCCATATCAAACAAATCCACATGAATGAAGACACATTCTCGGAATATGCAGAAATCGGTGTCATTTCCTAAAACTGCATACGCTTTTGGCCTGTCAATGAAATCTTTTGCGATCACAAAATCGGCTTCGCCGAAGGATAGTTGATGAACTTCGCAACCACACTGCCTGAGAGTGTGGAAAACCTGCACTTCCAGTAAGACAGGTCGGACTGCCGTCTCGTATGGTACAGAATTTATACTCGTCTTCCCCTGACAAACATCCAGCAAACTGTTCAACTTTTTGACATCGCCCTTATGACGGGATTTCCACGTGTCCAGTTTATTGTGTGTCTGGTGCGTCGAGCTGCCCTTTGCGCCATCAACATAGAAAACTAAACTGATGTCCAACGCACGAAGATCTTGGACAATTTTTGAAAAGTACTGATCGATTGTCAGATATTCTCCTCCTGTTAATCTAAGGTAATCATTCCGTCGGACCTGCGCTAAACTCTTCCACATATTTTTGAGAATAACATGTTCAAAAGCATAGAAATCCACCAACAATTCAATGCCGTTTCTCTGTCGTGCCTTTTCGACCAGATCCACAACCTCCACCACCTCCTGCTTGTGGTCCATCAAATACGTATACAAGCCTTGAACACCCATCTTGATTGATGTCCCTTATCCAGGGCCTTCTTAATTTTATGATGGACTTTCTTGGCCGGCAAGTGGCGGGGAGCAACTCATACAGAGTAGGAGGACCTGGAATTTATTTTAGAAAGAAAATACCCCGGTACTACTATCAGAAAGAATAATTATAAGATGGTTTAGCCTGCAAGAAGATGACGATAAAGACATATAGGCCCTATGTACAGTAGGATACACACTTTAGACCTATGGCAGGAAGATCTACTGCATCTTCAGAATGTCATACTCTGGCAGGGTTTCTGCCAGAAATATTTTTGAGGGTATGCAGTTCTTCAAAATCAGCAAAAAACCCCATGAAATTAAAGAAAATGGCCCTTTTCTGTTCCTTTGAGGGTACTCACAGCGTACCCTGCGTAGCCTACCCTCTGGCGGAAACACTGTCTGGCAGTTAGGCCTACATCATCCATGCATCTTCCCGACGCTGTTTTTTGGTACAGACTGTAGGCCTAGAGTAGGCTAGGCCTATATGCAGGAATTAGGGCAGATTTGTCACTCCAAATCAGACCAGTTTACTCTTCAGTCGGGTCATTGTCTTATGAATAGTTTAGCCCCCTTGTCATTTTGAGATGGTACTTTCAAATCCAACCTTTTTATGTTGACGAAAACATGTAAAAGGAACATTTTTAGCCTGGTTCCCTGGCCACTGTCGAGATGGCGCTGCGTAGNCAGCACGAAATCAGCAGTTTACACTCAGCCTGCGTAGACGGAGGCCGGGCAGTATACCTAGCCGCTGATTGGTCCATTAGCCCGACGGTACTGATTGATTATGATAATTGATCCACGTGGTATTGTCACTTCATTCATAAATATGCTGCGTACTACTGGTAAATCGACAACCAATCGACATGATATGATGATCGCATGGATCGACATGACCGAGGCGAAGTTTCTTTTCCCCATTGGCTTGACTGAAATTTAAAGGTAAGAGGGGCATGGCGATGCTGGCAAGCATTCTGAAGGAAGGCACAGTCACTTTGGCTATAAGAGCGATCCACTGGTATCCAGTCAGAACGTCCTCGGGTCAAAACGTCCCCGTTTTCATACTACCATAACGTCCCCGAGTCTCAGGGTTTGTACATCACAAAAAAGTCAGAAAAGATCATGAAATTTGAATTAAAAAGACCTAAAAGTCATTAAATTTGGTAAATGTTGTAAATGTCATGACATTGCTTGAACACTGTTGAAGCTGAGTTAGGAGTGTTTTTCGTGAGATCATGAGATAGCTTTCCGATAATTTGACCTAAATTTTGCCCCATCGGCGGCGATTGTGTTGTCTGTCTGTCTTCTGCCGGGACAGTTTCGTCGTTTAGTAGTCTCATCTCATCATCATCATGATCATGCATGCGGACCTCCACATCCAGGAGCCTCCAGTCCATGTCATCGATTTTCATCAGGACGACCATGACGACATGCAGCATAGGCCTAGGCCTGGGCCTAGATACATAGCGTCAATTGGGCCAAATGGAAAGAAATCATACTTTTAACATGATTTGTGTGAAACAAAATGTTTTCTATGGAGGCCCTATATAGGCCTAGCAAAAAGCATGCATGCAGCACACTGGCCACCAACTTCGGCGTCCAGAGGGCAGCGGCGTTTTTTCGACGCCAATGGCAATGTCCGAACGCCTGAAAAATCCAAGCCAATGTGCTAGGCCTACGAATGGAATCTGGAGAACGCCACCGGACGCACTGGGGTGGCCGCATAGAAACTCCGCTAGGCCTAGCGCTGGCGGAGCCGATCTGCCGATAGTGCTGTACATTTTTCCATGCATTTTAACACCGATAGGCTGTCGAAGCACTAGCGGAGTTTCTATGCGGCCACCCCTGAACTCCACTGAACTCCAGATAGGCCTAGGCCTAGGCCTATCAAACATGTTGATTTTCGACGCCTGTGAACTCCCGAATGAAGCAGCCAAGTGTGCTACCGATGGCAGCCAAACTTGGAGTCGGCGGCGAGGCTTTGGCCAATCAGCTTGCGTCTTGACGTCACATGATTTGAAAGTGGAAGCCTCAAGTGGCCCGAAAAAATGCTTCTGAACTCCAAGTTTGGGCAGGTGTGCTCTCACCAGGATCCACTGGCAGCCAACTCTGGCGTCAAGAGGCGTTCAGTCGAACGCTTCCGGACGCCAGATTTGGCGGCCAGTGTGCTGCTAGCTTATGGACGATGGCGATCGATGTTATGCTGCTGCTGCTGCTGATCAGCAGCACGTAGGGTGTACGTCCAACTCGGCCCTAAGCCAACTCGGCCCGTGTCTTCTGACCAACTCGGCCCTGGCGATATGCCAACTCGGCCCTAGACCTAACTAAAAACCAACTTGGTCCTGACATTTTTGTGATCTTTAAGACCCGGCTTTAAGAGCATTCATGATCTTGCTACATCCTTGCTACGGACTTTTGCATCAAGGAAGGATGAACCAAGGATCGCTAGCCTAGTTAGCGGGATTATTGGGTTAGTTAGCAGGAATATCGGGTTAAACAATGGAACAGGGAGGGAGGTAGCCTAAAAAAGGGAATGGTCCCATTTGTAGGCTGGCCAAGGCCCAGCCTACATATAGAGATGCATCCCTACTAATACTAGGCCCACGTTTCTCTGTTTTCAGGAGGCAGAATAGTACGCCAAGGGTACCGGTACCGGTACATAGTCAGTGTCAGAAAGGGCTTCCTTTGTTCCTGCATGTCGCACTGAACAATCGGAACATCCCTTGGCGTGAAGCAAAGAAGCAGAGAGCCATCAGCTAGGCCTACTGAGAAGTTTTATATGAGAAATTACTGCGTACTAAGCTGCCACACACAGGTAAGGTTTTGAGAATCCATTCATTGAGCAATAGCCCTAGATTGTGGAGTTGAAGAAGCTGGGTAATGTAAGGGGCCACAGTTGTAGTTCTGTGCATGGCCATTGATCATGTTGATTGGCTGACTGTTTGAAGGGAATCATTTTTCAGAAGCCCAGGGCTGGGTTGCACAAAACTCATGTTAGCGCTAACTTGGTGTAAAAAGACAATGGATTTTTACGTCATTTAACATAAAGTTAGCGCTAACACCAAGTTAGCGCTATCGTGAGTTTTGTGCAACCAGGCCCAGGGCGTGGGACTTGATGAGACTCGGTTTTGTTCTGAAAACTGGCACTGATCAGTCGCAAGCCCGCGTACATATAAAACAGTGACTGAACAAAACTGGGTACAACTAGTCGCTAGAAAGTAGAACACATTTTGCAACTGGCGGCAACTGGCGAAATCTCAGTTCCCGCAAGTCGCAAGGGTGCACAGTTCCAGCTAAATCCTCCCAGTCGCCAGGTGGCTCAGTGGCGACTAGTTGTCTCCAGTTGCAAGTGTGACCTACGCTAGGCTTAGATCTTTGGAATCTGAAATACAAGAAGTGAGTCACACTGTAACTGAAGGCCGTCTGCTTTTGAGGAGCCTGATAGCCTAGTGGTTATCACGTCCGCTTAGCAAGCAGCAGGTCCCGGGTTCGAATCCAGCCTGGGCCATATGGGATTTCATTCCCGGCTCTTCAGTCCGTCGCATGGGACAGTATGAGCCGTGGTGCCTTGTACCTTGTGCCTTTGCAAGGGCAAGTAAAAGACCCCATCCAAGTGAGGAACATGAGTAGTTTGTGATGGCCTCCTCCGTACTTACCAGGCAGGGCCAACAATGCTATAGCGTCAGCTCTGATGGAAAAATGAAATACAAATAAAAAAAATACAAATACCGTCTGCTTTCTCTGCCTCTTCGACCCTGTGGCACTCCACTGTCACTGTGTTCGAGGCGGCAGAGACAGGCACCAGTCTACTCTAACTCCACCAGTCTTTGCAAACTGTTTACCAGGTAATAGACTTTGTGTATTCATTTCAGAATGCCGTTGTTCAGGACGTTCATACGATGGATCGTTGCCCTAATTCGTCGTATTCGTGGCGGGCTAACACTGCTTGAAGAGCACTTAGACAGGATGGTGGAACCCGGTCCGAGATTACTTGAAGAGCACTTAGACAGGATGGTGGAACCCGGTCCGAGATTTCAACATGTCCAGGAGGGTGGAGAGGCTGTGGAAGACAGCTCTCATGGATATCAAGTGTCTGAATGAACGCTGTCTTCAACACCCCCACCCCCACGCTCGGCCATAGTCTCACTCATCAGGGGCTGATATTTCCATGTTTTTGGCAGCAAAGTTCATCAAAACTAAGACACTGCCAAAGAATCATGTCTTTCACCAGTTGCATTAACTATTTTTGTGTATGACAACACTATTACCGGTATGTTTAATTATTGTGTGTGAATTTTATAAGATACAGGCGGAGGAATAATGTTTCTACAGTCTGTCTGTGTCAAGCTAACCTGAGCACACACACTGACAACATACACAGGTCATTGGGTCAGATCAGTCCAAGGAAATTTCCTTTAAGAAACATTTCTGAATTCGGACTCTTGAGTCCATATGTAGGCTCAGAGCCACCGACTGAATTCGGACGCTGAATGAAAAGCTTCGTTACATCTGAAAGGAGAACATTGGGTTAGATACAAAAGGCCAATGCGTTAAAATGTGGCTGACTTCCAGTTTTTGAAATCAGATAATTCCTAAGGCCTCCCGTTTATTATATCTTTTGGATTACGGATTCGCCGACGTGCTTTTTGGGAAAACCAAAAAAAAATTTTTCCCGACTTGCCATTTTTAAGCGGTGTTTTTTTCCCGCCGATGCATATTTTCCAAAAGCTCCTTTTTTTGCAAGTGGCAAGCAAAATCGCGAAACATTGTCGTTGTTTTGCCTGTGTCATGCTCCATTTTTTCGATCGATAGTCTTGCACACACGAGTCTGTTCATCCCGGCCACTTATGACAATGCTTGACAGGGTGGCGCTGTGGATTGAGATGACGTCACTGAGCAAGACCACTGAACCAGCGGTGATGGTGGCGAGTGGCGATTTTTTAAAAAATTTTTATTTCCCCCTCCCTACCTACCTAAATGGTGACGACAATCCGTAATCCCAAAAATAAAATAAGCCTGGCCTATTAACATCCGGCCCCAAAAATACAAAGCCGTTGTGAAGTGAGAGACAAGTACTATAGTTTTAAAGGACATTTCCTGGACTGAAGTGTGGTTCACCAAAAATTGACCTGTGTATTCAAACATGTCCAGGATCACAGGTCTTAGATTGAGACAGAGTAGGTGAACATTATTCTTTCGCCTGGCAAGTTGGGTGTTAATTTGTGCCATATGCTTTCTCCGAAAGGGAGGCTGCCGTTGAGAATACATTCCATAATGCTGTGTAGTGAAATGTAAAATGCTTTCTAGGACTGTCTGAGGGGCATAGCTAGCGGGGGGGGGGGGAGGCAGGGGCTGNCCCCCCCCCCCCCCCGGGAAAAAAGCAGCCAGCTACGCCCCTGGGACTTAGGCCTATCCAATGGGGACCAGGACGCAGTCCATCCATTGTTTGCCAGTGCTGCTCCTCTGGCAGCACAACAGAATCTGTAGCACGAAGGAATCCATCGAGTGTTTGTTGCCCCTGTGGCAGCACGAAGGAATCCATCCAGTGTTGGCCCTTAGCATGTAAGGGCAGCACAAAGGAATCTGTCCAGGGTTGTCCAGTGCTGCCCCTACCGCGTACAGCAGCATTGGTTATTAAACTTGCGAACAGATGTCACTGGTGTTTTAGTTTACATCCAAATATATCATGCCCACTGAGACAATACAATAGCATCAATTTCCATTCCAAGGCTTCTGCTAGGCTCAAATTTTCGTAGCCACAGTATCGTAATAGGAAATGTGAAAGGTGCTGGCCAAGTTCAGCTTTTTCCTTTAGCCACAGGGATATTTTGGCTATTTGTGGTCATTTTCAATGATTCTTCCCTAGTTTGCTGTGCTAGCGGAAGCCCTGCATTCATTCATGAACCAAATCGCACTTGGAACTTGCTGGCCTAGACAATCTAGCCCACGTTGTAAGAAGTGTAGCTGGAGTAACTAAGATTGGAGTAAATATCCATCGGTGACTTAGACTGGTCCCCTGTCGTACCGCTCCGTTCCTCCACTACTAGTACGACAGGCCGCGTCCGCCATGTTTGCCGGAATTCTGACACACTTATGCAAATGAGCAATAAACACTCGTAACGTTGCGGGATTCTCTAAAAATAGATGATGAGCTCATGGCGCAACCGTTGATGACCTCTGGTTGACCAATCACATGCCGAGTTGGCTCTCAAGATGCCTGTCGTAGAAGTCAACACACGCACTACGACAGGGGACCAGTCTATCGGCGACTAAGACACTGCCAGTGAATCATTCATGCATTTCACCCTTTGCATTAACTATTTTTGTACATAATATTTTTTGTGCTCTATTTTGGATACTTGTACCTATATGACAATAATGTGTATATAAGATACAGGCGAAGGAATAATGTTTCTACAGTCTGTCTGTGTCAAGCTAACCTGAGCACACACACACTGACAACATACACAGGTGTAAATTACACAATTACACAGGTGTAAATTACACAATTACACAATAATGTGTAAATTTTATAAGATACAGGCGAAGGAATAATGTTTCTACAGTCTGTCTGTGTCAAGCTAACCTGAGCACACACACACTGACAACATACACAGGTCATTTGGTCAAATCAGTCCAGGGAAGTAGTGAGTTTCCACAACTTCTCCGAATTACGATTTACGAATATGCTTCGACTATGACGTCATCACTTTGACGTATGATGTTGCGCCAATTTCGTGACGTTTTGTGAATTCGTTTCGTCTTGACGTGGATGGCCGTCGATCTTTGTAGCTACTCTCCATTCCAGTTCCGAGTGGCGCGAGGTTTATCAACGATAGCTCCGCAACGGCTGGGCCGAATTTGACATTCGATTTGTCTTTTTTGGCGCTACAGCCATTATCACTGTCATTTTCCCGCAAAACGTGACAGAAAAAAGTTCCTTCACAAATCACAGTTTGTGTTGACGGCCGAAATGGCGGCCATTTTGGAATGATGCAATGCATCGCGCACGTGTAAACTGCACTGAACACCATGGCGAAATGAAATGGGTTTTGAGAAAGGGGTCCGTTATGTCGGCCTTACGCGGAAAATGAAGATAGCAGAAAGATACCGGCAAGAAAGACAAGTCGATTGACGTCTGTTTCGTCAAATTTGACCCAACTGTTGCGGAGCTATCGTTGATAAACCTCGCGCCACTGGGATGTGGAATGAACATGATGAACTCATTGTAGTTTACGAATTACGAATTGCTAATTTTCATTTATAAGAAATGTTTTTTTGGGCTTTTCTGAACACAGAGGTGACATTTGGATATACCTGACACACTTTAGCGGTGGAATAAACGCTTGAAATATCTGTACAAGAAAATGACGTGGTGTTAAAGAAAGGTTGTCACATCCTTCACAAGGCCAAAGGTCCGACCACCACGGGATATGGACGAAGAAACGGCGTCATGACGTAACGTCATCAACGTCCTGAAATCGTTTAGTAATTCGTGACAATGTGGAAACTCCCTATTGTCTTTAAAAGAAACATTTCTGAATTTTTGACTCGGAGTCCGAATATACGTAAGCTCGGAAGTGATGAGAGTCCGAAATCAGAAAAGTTTCTTTTAAAGGACATTTTCTGGACTGAAGAGTGGTTTACCAAAGATTCACCTGTGTATTCAAACATGTCCAGGATCACAGATCTTAGATTGAGACAGAGCAGGTGAACTCATTACTGTTACCGGTATTCTTTCGTCTGGCAAGTTACTGCTACGTTATTAATTTGTGCCATATGCTTTCTCCTAAAGGGAGAATAAATTTCATAATAAATTTAGAATAAATTTCATAATAAATTTCATAATGCTTTGTAATATAATGTAAAATGTTTTCTACATGGTGTCCAAAAAGTGTCCCGGATAGGACTTAATCCAGCAAGGACTACTAGGTTTGAGGGGCGTCACGGCGGAATTCATCGAGTGTTTGCCAGTGATCCAGTGTTTGCCAGGGTCTCTGCCAGAAATTTTTTTGAGGGTACTAATTTCTTCAAAATCAACAAAATCCCCATGAAATTAAACTAAATGGTCCTTTTCTGTTCTTCTGAGGGTACTAGCATGGTACCCTTAGTACCGGTACCCTCTCGCGGAAACACTGGCTACCCTAGAGCAGCACGGCGGAATCCATCCAGATCCAGTGTTTGCCAGGCAGCACGAAAGAATCCATCCAGTGTTTGCCAGTCTGCCTCAGGGCAGCACGGTGGAATTCATCCAGATCCAGTGTGTGCCAGGCAGCACGAAAGAATCCATCCAGTGTTTGCCAGTCTGCCTCAGGGCAGCACGGCAGAATCCATCCAGTGTTTGCCAGTGCTGCCCTAGGGCAGCACAAAAGAATCTGGCAAATCAGTCCATCCATCCCCTACGGCAGCATTGGTTATCAAACTTGCCAACAGATGCCAAGTGTTTGCTGATGAGCTCTACTCTAAAGAAACGAAACAGGAGACGATGTAGAGTTTACCCGCACAGATGTGTCCACTAATTACTTAAAGTTTGACATTTTTGAAAATTTCGGCAGCGAAATGGTTAATAACTCCATTGAACATCATAGATCCTGGTCCCCAGATTATTAATTAAGGGACACTTTTTTGAACACTCTGTAGTGAAAAAACAAAACGCTTTTTAATAAATTGTAAAAACAAAAAGGTGTCTTGTTTGTTTTTAGAATATGTTCATCTCGGATGAAATGTCACTGTCCCCTCTAATGCATTTCCAATAAGATTTTACTGTGTAAAGCCTAATTGATACTTTGACGCACCACCATCG
This sequence comes from Notospermus geniculatus, assembly GCA_002633025.1. Classification (NCBI taxonomy): domain Eukaryota; kingdom Metazoa; phylum Nemertea; class Pilidiophora; order Heteronemertea; family Lineidae; genus Notospermus; species Notospermus geniculatus. The sequence goes on along the minus strand of NMRB01000999.1, from coordinate 15,462 downwards.
GCGTCCGACGCACGACCAAAATCTGTACGCCGACAAAGTCATGTTGATTCATACTCCAGTGTTCCACTGCGATATTTTCATCGGCGTCAAGACGCACGACTCCTTGGCGTGCGATTTTCAGGAGTTCAACCAATTTGAACTCTGCGTCCGATCGCGGCAACCTACCAATGAATGAAGAGTTTTGTGGTCATGGGATCAAAGGCTCATGTTTATGCATTGAATTCCAATGCCATGGCGGTGTTCCGGAGTTGAAAATAGGTTACGCCGTTGTTACGTATTCACACTCCCCCGATAGGGCGCGGACAAAATCGTACGACGGGATTGGCGTCCAACGCAAGATACTTCCCAAATGCAAGAAGTAAACGTGGACACCACCATTCACCATGCACATGACATTTTTAATAAGAATGTGCAATACTCCAAGCCCCAAGAGGGGACCAATTCCAGTCCAAGAATAAGAAGAAGTCTGAAAAAAGGAAAAGCCAATGGGTTAGCATGGTTAGGCCTAGGTAACTAAAGTCGATTCCAGCGAGTTGAGAGCGGCATATCAAAAGAAACCACATGTGGTGCTAATCAGTGCAGGCCTGCTCTGGCAATGAGATGTGCTGACCTACACTTGAGAACCAGGGAATGGGATGTAAATGATGTGGCTGTGGGTTCTTGACCGCTGCGTTGCGTTGCGTTTATTCCAGTAAGCCCATGTAGGCCTAGGCCTAGGCCTCTATTCCAAGACACTGAGGCTTAGGCCTATGCATGGCTGATGGTTGGTGGCATGGGGCCTAGCATGCTAGGCTACAGTAGTAGGCCTAGCCTATAGCTATACTATAGACTATAGGCCCCCTACACATGCTACAGTAACAGTTCAGTTGGGGCTAAACTTTAGAATCCCCGATCGGAAGTGACGTTACTCCATGGCACACAATGGAAATCTTATAATGCGGCTCCCGAACCGGGGGTCAGAGGCCTGCTTTCTCTGGGCCCGGAAGAGGCAAGAGGAAGGGCAAAGTGGCGGAGTAGGATATGGATCCACCGCTCCTGCCTGTGAAACAAAACAAAACAAAACAAATAGGCCTAGGCATGAATGGACGACGAAAACAAGCAGACTTCAAGCTGACGTGTCCTTTTTAACTGATAGATAAAAGTGAATCCTGGTTGTCAGTTGGTCAGATTTTTTGGTCATGCTGAAAACACCGTAATTCAGATTTGCTGGAACGAATTTATGTGGTAGGTAGGCCTATGTGCTTACTTTGCTTTTTAGCATGTTTAGCATGCAGCAGCAGGCCTGCCCATGCCAGAACAGAACAGAACCAGCATGCAGATCATGAGATGCAGCACAGCAGTGACAGCAGGGCAAAAAAGTGAGCATGGTGGTGAGCATCAGCATGCATAGGCATGATAGGCCTTATCGCACCTAGGGCCTAGCACATGGCTAATCAGCTAATCAGCATAAAATCAGCGAACCGGAAACGGCCCAACCATCGAATAGGAGGTACCTCGAGCCGCGAGACCTCATCAATAGGGAAATCTCACTCCCAGGGAACTCATTCTCCGGGAAGTAATCCAGGCGGTGGTTGTTTACATAAAATGCATCCCATGCACAGGGTAATGCATTGTGAATGTACTGCGGTGGCGCTGATGGTTGGGCCCTTTCCGCTTCGTTGATTTATGCTGATTAGCCATGTGCTAGGTGCGATAAGGCCTATTGGGTGGTGAGTGAGTGAGTGGCAGCAGGGCAGGGCAGGTTTTAGGCCTACACTGACTGTCACTGGCAGTGGCATGCACTGCTGTGCTGACTGCTCACGCTGCTGTCATCGGTGCTGACTGCACTGACATGCTGTTTTATACAAAGAAAGGGAACGAGTTTATTTAGAATCCCCGATCAGTGCCCCAAAAAAGGTCATTGATTGACGGAATAAGCCGCGGAACGACTTCAATCCCTGGTCATTGATTGACGGAATAAGCCGCATTGTTACCATAGTACAATAGGATTTCCATTGTGTGCCACTTCTGACCAGGGATTCTAAAGTTCTACCTAAGCCGCATTGTACAATAGGATTTCCATTGTGTGCCATGGAGTAACGTCACTTCCGATTGGGGATTCTAAAGTTTAGCCCAAAGGAAGTGTAGGCCTAGGGCCAACTGTTACTGTAGGGGGCCTATAGTCTATAGTACATGTATAGCTATAGGCCTACTACTGTAGCCTAGCATGCTAGGCCCCATGCCACCAACCATCAGCCATGCATAGGCCTAAGCCTCAGTGTCTTGGAATAGAGGCCTAGGCCTAGGCCTACATGTACACTAGGTCTACTCTACAGGTCTAGCCCAGATAGATGTGACAAATGAAGTACCGTACCTATAAAAAAAAAAAGTAAGATTCCAGTGAGTTGAGAGCGGTCAAGAACCCACAGCCATATCATTTACATCCCATTCCCTGGTTCTCAAGTGTAGGTCAGCACATCTCATTGCCAGAGCAGGCCTGCACTGATTAGCACCACATGTGGTTTCTTTTGATATGCCGCTCTCAACTCGCTGGAATCGACTTTAGTTACCTAGGCCTAACCATGCTAACCCATTGGCTTTTCCTTTTTTCAGACTTCTTCTTATTCTTGGACTGGAATTGGTCCCCTCTTGGGGCTTGGAGTATTGCATGATTATTCATGAAAGGATCTACTACCTGACTCCTGAGTGATCCCCGTGCAGTTCAGCTGGTAGGCCTAGGCCTACATGTACATGTAATTATTAAGTTATAGAAAGAGCCATCTTACCAACCAATCAAGATGATTTCTGAACCGGAATATTTCGTTGTAGCAATTGTTATCTTAATCATCCTGTGGGTGTATCATCTGTGGAAGAAAAACGGCCCCCAGAATACAGAAGGGACAGATTCCCAGGGTCAACAAGGGAGAAATAGACTCTATCCAGATCTTTCACAAAATAGCCTTCTAAAGAATTATTCCGCTCGACATTTGAATGCCATTGTGGATAAGTTTTCAAACTTGGATGATGTGGGACAGGCCATTCGGAATGCTGGCTTGGAGTCGAGTAATCTCATCTTTGGTAAGTTGCTGTGACTGTCTTCAACACTGGTGCACAGAACCCCCTTTGTCTATATCAAAGGCATGAAATATTCAATGCGAATCCGTCATTGATTGAGGTATAGACCATGTGCATGTGACGTCATCATTGATGTCATAATTCGCACGTCAGCCATGTTGGATGGCATCTGACGCTACAAATGCGTTGGACGTGCCGTCCAACATGGCGGCATCTTGTCGCCGCGGTGACGTCATAATCGTCGCTGCACGTCCTCTATTGAACTACTGCGATCTTGATGGACGGGCATGATCTGTGGAGCCCATGTCAGGACTTTTGTGTCATGACATAGGCTCCTCATTGGCAAGTCCACGGTCAAATTGATATTTTTTTACTTCTTCAGTGCGGTCTCTGCAACTCATGGCACCAAAGGACCACTAAGTACCCTGCATTACAGTACTGCTTGAATTTAAGTGACATTATGATCGCGAGAGAATCGGGACTCAGATCGCGCACAGGGCATATGAAATCGCGTTTTTCTCGTGTGGGTTGACATGGTTGATCGCTAATTTCTCGCGACCAGATCGCTTTCTGGCCGCGAGAAAAACGCTGTTGTTTCAAACCCGACAACTTCAAAAACCACTGGCCCGTGGCGGTGATTAATTAACCAAAACAAATTGCCGTAATGTGCCAATTACGAGAACTTGTGAACGGGTGAAGTTGATTGTCCGTCGTGACGAGTGGGTTTGCTTTTGACGGTCATTTCGATCCTTTCGACGAAGATACGGTACATACTGTACGCTGGGAAGGCCTGGGAATTCTGTAACCTGTCTGTTAATTATTGTACTAGGCCTACTTTGGTAATTCCTGTCACTAAAGGTAAATAAACACCATCAACTACGCTGAAACTCAGTAATATTTCGTCAGTGACCTCTGCCACTCACGAATCTGCATATTA
>NMRB01000998.1:219308-241558 GCA_002633025.1 Notospermus geniculatus | reverse complement strand
AAATTTCTGTCATTGGATAGGCCCCTTTGGCACTTTAAACTCTTTCGCTGAGAAGCTGCGTCTCCTATCCCCTCGCATTTTTGCTACTTCGTATTCGTTCCATCCCCAATGAGGAATCGTCGGAGCGAGAACTAATGGATTTAGAGTTACTGTCTCAGTCTTCTAATAGAGGGCACTGAATGTCATACTAGTATAACAGCCCCTAGACACTGCTAGATCGATCACAATCTCCACTCGGCTGCCTAATGAGGCTGCCGAGTGGAGATTGTGATCGATCTAAACAGCCCCAACCTGAGCAGATGAGTAGGGAGTTTTCGCAAAGCCCCCGAAACGTCAACGCGAACGTCTATCCTTTTGTTCAGTGCTCTCTTAGTGGCATCGAACAATGGGGTTGGCGTTCGCGTTGGCGTTTCGGGGGCTTTGCGAAAACTCCCTATTAACAGCCGTGCCCTCTCCCGAACCGGTGGCCACAGACATGCATTCTTCTGGCCGGCAGAGGATGGAGGATGGGCAAGTGGCGGAGTTGGATACGGATCCATCGCTCCTAGCTGCGCAAATATAAACTAAAAAACTTACTTCCTTGTTCCATCATGTCCATGTGTTCATGCATGTCATGTGCATTGATTGTCTTGTCTTGCATTTGCCATGTACATTTCATTATAAATTTCACTTAAAAAGGTATGAACCAAGTTTTTCGTGAAATCGCCGCCGTCCAAAAAAGTGAAAATTATGACAGGTCAGGTGCGGCTCGATAAAAGGTAGCCTAGGCCTAGGCCCTAGCATTGCCTAGGGTAGGCTAGGCCTAAATGTCGTAGGCCTAGGCCTAATAATGAACATGATGAATGTTAGGCTAGGCCTAGGCCTACTTGCTATTGTCAAGATTGTACCATGCATCCCCATCATGCCATGGTCCATGGCCGGGTGTCATGGGTGTAAACTAAACTAGCCTAGGCTAGGCCTAGGCCATGTAGGCCTAGGCCTACAGATTCTAACAGATCTGTGATTTTAGTTGGGGACCATGTTTACAAATTGGGAAAAATGCGTGCCCAGTTTGAAGGCCGACTGCTTCGCACTTATCTACATCAGTTCGGGAAAGTTCAGAATTTGGAAACGTTTCTGATTTTGGAAGCCCAGCGATTCCAATATTGGCAACGTTTCTTTTTTCGGAATCGGTTTTCGATTCCGATATCGGAATCGGTGTAGGCCTAGGCCTATTTGCATGTTAGGCCTAATCGGGATAATATGTAAAGATCAGTGATCTCGTGAACTCACGCAGCCGTTACTAATCGGGGGGAGACCCCCCGAACCCCCCCTTTCTGGGGGAGACCCCTGATGGAGGATGGGCAAGTGGCGGAGTTGGATACGGATCCATCGCTCCTAGCTGCGCAAATATAAACTAAAAAACTTACTTCCTTGTTCCATCGTCCATGCATGCCATGTGTTCATGCATGTCATGTGCATTGATTGTCTTGTCTTGCATTTGTCATGTACATTTCATTATAAATTTCTCTTAAAAAGGTATGAACCAAGTTTTTCGTGAAATCGCCGCCGTCCAAAAAAGTGAAAATTATGACAGGTCAGGTGCGGCTCGATAAAAGGTAGCCTAGGCCTAGGCCCTAGCATTGCCTACTAGGGTAGGCCTATGTCGTAGGCCTAGGCCTAATGAACATGATGAATGTTAGGCTAGGGCCTACTTGCTATTGTCAAGATTGTACCATGCATCCCCATCATGCCATGGTCCATGGCCAGGTGTCATGGGTGTAAACTAAACTAGCCTAGGCTAGGCCTAGGCATGCTAGGCCTAGGCCTACAGATTCTAACAGATCTGTGATTTTAGTTGGGGACCATGTTTACAAATTGGGAAAAATGCGTGCCCAGTTTGAAGGCCGACTGCTTCGCACTTATCTAGGGGCCTACATCAGTTCGGGAAAGTTCAGAATTTGGAAACGTTTCTGATTTTGGAAGCCCAGCGATTCCAATATTGGCAACGTTTCTTTTTTCGGAAGCGGTTTTCGATTCCGATGGTGTAGGCCTAGGCCTATTCGCATGTTGTTAGGCCTAATCGGGATATGAGTATCAAAAATCGGGAAGTGTTTTTTTCCATTAACAGATGGCAGCACCTGTGACCTTGTATTTCACGGCGTAAAATCTGAATTGCTGGCGTAAGTTGGCTGCAATCATAGATAATCATCATCAAAAGGCTTGATTGTGCCATAATCTCTGGGCTTCCAAATTCAGAAACGTTCCCGATATTGGAATCAAAAATCGCTTCCAAAAAAAGATGAGTCGGAAACGTTTCCAATTTTTGAACTTTCCCGAACTGACATGATCTAGGCCCCTATCCGTTTGAAACATTTCAACTACCAGTACCATTGAGAAGTCAAGAATCTCTAGGCTAGCCTAGTTTTTAAATGTCTAGGCCTAAGCAGTTTGAAAATAGGGACCTGGCCGCAATCACCATGGAATTCAATCATTTGAGCCTCAAAAGTTTGCAATTTCACGCCAACAGAGTTCGTCGTGGGCGCCGCCGACGTGACATGACGTCGTCCTTTGACGCAGTGGTCCCCAACCAACGTCATGGATCTGTAGGCCTACTCTCCAATCCATTCCAGTTCCAATTGGCGCGAGGACCGGCAAGGTTTATCAACGATAGCTCCGCAACAGCTGGGCCGATTTTGATGAAACATATGTCAATCGACTTGTCTTTCTTGGCGGTACAGCCATCATCACTGTCATTTTCCCGAAAAACGTGACAGAAAAAAGTTCTTTCACAAATCACAGTGTTCGTGTTTACGGCCGAAATGGCGGCCATTTTGAAATGACGCAATGCATCGTGCACGTGTAAACCGCACTGAACAGCATAGCGAAATGAAATGGGTTTTGAGAAAGGGATCCGTTATGCAGGCCTTAGCAGGAAGATACCGGCAAGAAAGACAAGTTAATTGATGTAGGCCTATGGTATGTTGAATTTGACCCAGCCGTTGGCGTTGCGGAGATATCGGCTGAAAACCTCGCGCCACTGGGATTTGGAATGAACTTTAGGCCTACCGATGATTTAGTCATCATCATATTACCAGATACAGATCGAGTGGCGATAAACATGATAAATACATTTTTCCGTTTGAGCATAAAACCACGCATTTGCGCATGTCCACATGTGCATTTTAATGAAGGTAGGCCTACCTATAGACACGTTGCTTTCGGGAAAATTAAATCCAGGTCGAAATAAATGAAATTAGGGCCTAACAGAAAACTACTTGAATTAAGGTCAGTATGCACTCTTTCCATACCTTACTTTGCAAAATTGGCAAAACTGTGGAATAGTAAATCAGTGGTAGTGACACCATGCGGCCGCTGATTTTCTCGCTTGTGATTGGCTGTCTGTTTTTAAATGCGGATGTAAACATTTCCACGTGTCATTTAATCAAGGCATTACCGGTAGTAGTTACAATTGTGCCGCATGGTGTCACTACCGCTGATTTGTTCCTGACGAACTACGTTGACTGGCTGCCAAATTAGGCTTGTAGGCCTAGGCCTCTAAATGTTAACAATGTTTGCCTCTCTTTCCAGATTCTAAAAATATCAATGAATGATTTTCCCATGATCTGCAATACCAGTGAAAATGCCATGCTGTGTCGGATTCTGTCGGTGGGGCATCCATCTTTTACCCCTGGCTGTGGCCATCTTCTTGCCACTATCTTTCCTTATGACGTGAGTATGCTTCACATCCCTAGAGACCTCTCTCGCTGTGACTCCCACCAACCACTGATCATAATACTCCTCAGTGAGATGGACCATTGTTGGTATGTCAGCTTTTGTACGGTGTACGATTTGCCAAACCACAGCCACTGGGTGTTGCCACTCAACACAGCTGAAAAACATGAAAAATACAGGAATCAGACATCGCTCACTTCAGACGCCCTAACAGCCAAAATATCCAACATTCTGCCACAAAACTTTGCACAACAAACCTTGAGAACCGTATTCACTGTTACGATATCCAATGATATCCTGGTCTGGAAAAACACGGGTATTTTTATGTAGTGTAACCACGGCTTATATCAAGCCAAAAATGTGACCCGCTCTGGCGAAAACAGTCGCATGACGCTCAGAAGGTGAGCCTAAACGAACCGAGATGACACCAGGAGAGAATGGAAGAAATAGATTCTTTCAGATTTCATAATAGGCAGACAATATTGAAACTGACAAACATTGGTCTCAACCTACCAAGCTAAGAGCGACATGCATCTGGTTTTGCCAGAGCGGGTCACAAATATCATATGCGATAGTGCACTTGGCCGAGAACTTGCCACGAAAGTGACCTGACTTTTATAAGATTCATCCTAGGCCTCCCTTTGTGGGTCTAGTTTTTGGACTTAGAAAATTTCCAGGGAAGACCAATAAACTGTGAATTTCTGTATGTACCAAGTTTCAGGTCAATAGCCCCAGTGGTTACAAAAGTCTTGTCAGTGTGTAGAGTAAATCCCTACAGTCCTGACGCCTGTGACCAAACTTTAACAATGAATTAAGATCTCATGTAAATATTTGATAATGCAGCCTCACTTGACTTGAATGTTGCTCCTTGTTTGATTTGATGGGGTATCATCCTCAGCATTTCATCTTTTCGTTTGTTTGCTAGGTACATGATTGCTGTTCTCAATAACCATGTTGAAGCAGGATTTCCCTACATCAGGTGAGATGAAGACAGTTAGTAAGAGTATGGTGAGAGCAGTGCACCGGTACTAATATGTTGTGCTGCACTCAGAAGTATAGGCCTACAGCCAGGGCTGTTATGGTGAGAGAGCAGTGTGCTGCACTCAGAAGAAGGCCAACAGCCAGGACTACCAGTATTAAAGCCGCACTGTATTGAATTCAGAAAGTGCTTACCTCCTCCGACGTTAGTGTAGTGTAAAATGTACTATGTTCTATGTGGATACATTAGAGCTCTGCCTGCTGTTTTTTTGATGCCCTACTGAAAACTAAGCATTGGTTTTTTGAAGTACACGTATCATGCAAGCATTTTGGGGCCCTTCACGAGGCTATGAGACCTCTACCTGCAGTCTCCTAACACTTTGAAAATACCGTAAAATTCAATACTATGAGGCTTTAAGCCCTGTTTCCACTACTAGAGCCATTTTGCAGCAAGCGGAGTGGTTTTCGCAGGAATTGGAATAATCAACAGGCCATGTATTGTTTAACCTTCGAAGGATTATCCAAAACCCTGTGAAAAACACATCGCTCACTGCAAAATCACTCTAGTGGAAACAGGCCTTTATGGTGAGAACAGTGTGCTACAGGTTGCACTGCACTCAGAAGTAGGCCTACTGCGAAGGCTGATAAGGCGAGAGCAGTGTGCTACAGGTTGTGCTGCACTCGCATCTATTGTCATGATGTAAGCCTCAATAATCGCATCCTTGAGCAACATTAAACCATCTGGCTTCTCTCTTCCCAGATGTATTGTGCCTGTCAATGACTCCCATACCAACAAGGAAGTGAATTCAGACGGGGGTGATTGTTGTCTTTAGGATAAAGTATGAGAGATTATCTTGAAGCATACGGTAATCAAGTCTCTTATTATTTCAGTGATACTGGAACCCAGTCTCCTGAAAGTTGCATTTTTGGGCAAATGATGAATATTGGTGCTATTTTGAGTGAGTATGCCGGTGTGATATAATGCTATCTGACTGTCATCGAAGGTCGTTTTCACTTGTCCTTGATGCAAAATGTGACAGCTTGTGGCATTGGGAGAAGATTTTGATTGTAACCTTCAAACAATGGTACTTGTAACTAATGCATTCACCTGTAAACATGTCAAAGTATCATTGGGGAAGTCTATGTTGGCAGGTGTTTCAAACTTCAACACAAAGAATGTGATTGACTCAGATTCACTCCTGAGTGGAGATGATGATGCCCTATTTGACATTTCAGGGAGTGTGTTTTTGTGTCTTTGGAATCGTGGTACTTGCTGTTCATACCTTCAGTTCACGTTGGACATCGGCACAACTTAGGCCTATAATATTATCAAATGCTTCCATGTATACCAATATATATTGATCTTTCAGTTATGATTACAGTCCATGTTCGCTACAAACAGATAATTGAACATTATTCTGATGCTGCTGTTATGAACACGATTGTATTAAGGATCAACAAAGTCTCTCTTGTCTGTGGGTACATCGCTGGATTTGGGTTAAGTGTAGTCGGCAATTTTCAGGTGAGAAATCAGTCCCTTCTACAGAGAGAATGTTTTATCTGGACGCAGAGTAAAGTTCCATCCTTAGGTGATCCTCTATCGGTAGTTACATGTATTCTCTTCTCCAGGCAATTTTACGCTTGCTGCAATACAGTGAAGTGGTTGTGGAAAAAAAGATGTGTATCAGACCTCATGCTATGAAATGTGACCCGTCACAGCAAAGCATGTCGCTCTTTGCTTGGCAGCTTGAGACCAAAAGTGTTTGTCAGTTTCAGTACTGTCTGTCTATTGTGAAATCTGAAAGAGTCAATTTCTTTCATTCTCTCCTGGTGTCATCTTAGTTCGTTGAGGCTCACTTTCTGAGCGACATGCGCCTGGTTTTGCTGTGACGGGTCACAAATGTTTGCATCTGGTGCTCAAATCAATCCCATGAATGTTCTGCCGCCACCTTTCATACAATTATACATAGTTTGCATTTCCATTCTTTTCCTTCCAGGAAACTAATGTGTTGGTGGTACATATGATAGGCGCTGTGATGGCATTTGGAGTTGGGATGGTTTATTGTTATCTCCAGGCTGTCATGTCTTATAAGATGCACCCACACGTATCCGATATCCGTATATGCCACCTACGACTGCTGCTGTCTATACTAATTACCGTATTTTTCATTATCAGTATCCTTTCTCTAATCATTACCAAAACTGTTGTGGTTGGTGTCTGATAATAATGATGCCCAGATAACGAGTGGCTAGATTTCCATGAGAAAGTAAAAATTCAAAGTCGATGTGTACATGGATCAATGAGACGTCACAAGCTTGTGTTTAAATAGAACTATACGGAGGAAGACAGTTTCTGACGACTGTTTTTAAAACAGTCGTCAGCAACTCTTCCTCTGTATAGTTCTCTTTAAACACTACCCATAGAACACAGTGTTATAATATTGGCATAAACTAATAATCATCAGCTTATGATATAGGGCACATACTGTAAATCAGAAACATATCATTCAAGTTAGAAGCATATTTCCTCCCTCATCCTTCATGCCTACCTTCCTTCTTAACTCCTGTCCACAGCTATCATATTTGAAGCTTTATCCAAAAAATACTTCCATGGGACAAATTCACGGAAATGGTTCCCAGGTGATGGAGTAAGTATGCTTGTTTTCTCCCAATACATGCAGTACCAATGGTTCCCAGGTGATGGAGTAAGTATGCTTGTCTTCTCCCAGTACATGCAGTACCAATGGTTCCCAGGTGATGGAGTAAGTATGCTTGTCTTCTCCCAGTACATGCAGTACCAATGGTTCCCAGGTGATGGAGTGAGTATGCTTGTCTTCTCCCAGTACATGCAGTACCAATGGTTCCCAGGTGATGGAGTGACCCAGGATCCATATTAAAATACTTAACCCTTAGAATGCCGGGTTCGTTTTGGTCTTTCTGCACCCCCAGGCCGGCCATTTTTTAGAAAATTTAAAAATTTTCAGCAGATTTTCAATTGGCATCACACATCATCCTCAATAGGGCCACCTTCATTCTCACCTTCAGATTCACTTTGAACAATATCGGAATCAGAATCACTGTGCATGTCATCCACACAGTGAATAACTACTTCTGATGCATGACGCCATTTTTAAATGTCTTGATGGGGGCGATTTGTTTCCCAACTTCCCATTCGCTCAAACACACACCTTCCTGGCCAATTATCCAATCAAAATTGCCGTTGCATCGAGCTTTGATGTCGCCAGCTGACCAGGAAAAATTTCTAGGATATTTAGTTTCACTAAACATCGATAGATGGCGGTGGCGCAATGATGATGGCTGGATGAGACTAGGACGTTCCCAAACGCCGGCGGCCTGTGGATACGGAATTTCTGGGACGTACATGTACGCCGGCGGCACTCTAAGGGTTAAGTCAAAGTGTGATACTTACCTTTTTTAGCTCACCTCTGTGAGGTGAGCTTCTCTCATGGTGTGTCGTCCGGCGTCGTCCGTCGTCGTCGTCGTCCGTCGTCGTTAACAGGGGTGGCACGTTTCTAAACCGCTTGGGTTACAAACTTGAAATTTGGTGTACAGGTACCCTATGGTAAAAACTATCTCTGGACCGAAACTTAGCGATGCTGCTTTTACNGATAGGCGAGTCGTTCACTTATCTATTTTTGGTTGAAGAAAGGATAAGTGTCACACTTAGACTTAAGTAGTTTTATGAATATGTGTCGAGGTCTTCACCAAGACCAGAAACAAATGAGTTAAGACTTCGTATTACTAGTATTTAATTTACACAATAACCAGGGACGAGACCAACATGTACGAGTGTCTGGTGGAATACATGTACATGAACCTCCCACTCCCAAGTCCCTTTTGGTACTCAGATTGGTCTTGAATGCCTTAACCACTCAAAGCGTTTGCGGCTGCATTTGCTGCAGGTAGTAAGAAAGGAGCCAACAGGGGTGGAAAGTGGAAGCCAGATGAGCCAGTAAGTTCCATCTTGAGGGGATCCTCTGGTTCTCATTCTGTTCAGTTACCAGGGCCCGGTTGCACAAAAGTATACTAGGCATAGTATCATTCTATTTCCTAGTTGGCTTCTAACTTCGTATACAAATGCATACTAAGTTAGAAGCCAACTAGGACATAGAATGATACTACGCCAAGTATGCTTTTGTGCAACCGGGCCCAATCTTTCTAGAGTTATCACTGGTTGAAAGGACAAATACTTACCACTTCCTCACTGCATATTTTGAGTGGTTCATTCTGTGGATGATTTCGTTTCAAACCACACTTTACTCTTTCTCAGGGCTTCGCAGAACACGTTGTGAGCACGGCGTCTGAGTGGCTGATGTCTATATGCATGATGATCTACTTCGTAACATTCGTTGGTGAATTTCAAAAGATTCACGTGACTGGACCAACAGTGCACATCTTGGGCGATGACTTCAACCCATTGGACAGTAATATTTCCCCAAGGATTACCTAAGATGGACGTTTTGGTTACGACATGGAGGATACTATTGAGGTGGACCGGTCTCACACTTTTGAAGGTTGCAGGCTACTCTATTCAGTATTTGATTGCAATTGCCAGTACAATAACCAGAAACTGTTTCATCTCGGTGTTCATTTTGACCAACCTGTCTCAAGTCGCACAAAGTGTCATATGAACAAAATAACTCCAGGAAGAAATGTAATCACTCACAGAGATGACGCTACCCACTCGCCTAATCGCCATTGGCTATTTTGCCGCTAATTTGACTACAACTTGAACCACTTGCCTAAAAATTTTCCAAACTGAAAATCCATTAGAATAGAGAATTTGGCTAACTGAACAGTGACTTGGTTTATGATTTAGCTAAGACTTGGCAGAAGCTAGCTGCATCCCTGACTCAGATTTTACAAAAGTAGTGTGTTCGATTTCTTCCACTGGACAGGCACTAGTGCTTTCTCAGACATGCGCATTGGAGGCCAATAAAAGAACGCTGTCATGTTAGACACGACTAAAGTGTCATGGCGGATGTGCTCTGATTGGCTGATTGTCCACCATGACACTTTACTTGTGTCTGACATGACAGCATTTGATTTCTTTTGCACGCCGTTGTACATGTCATGTATGCGAGGGCTGCGTGCTTATCTACAACAGAAGTGACATCATGCTTTGCATGCTGGGATACTTCCCGAAGTAACCGGCTCCGGGGGTAGGGTTAATACCGCCTGGCACGACAGGCCCGACTTTGGAGAACTTCCGGCAAATATAACGCTGTCGTGCCAGGCCGGTGTAAGCACGAGTAAGAAGTAGAACATGCTAAAGACAAATAAAGCAGGCCTACTGAAGTTGATGAAAACGTTGGTATCAACCTGTCAATTTCAGAGTGACTTAGTATTGGTTTTGTGCTGATGGGTCACATTTGAGTGTGTATCTAGAGAAAGAACCAAGTATGTGTAGGAACTGTTGTTTCCTGGAGTGGATAATTTCTATCTGTAAGAAAACAAAAGGCAGCCACTGATTTTTATGGGCCAGCTTTATATTTTGGCTTTGTGGCCCGACATCAAACAACTAATATGATGATGACCTGTAGAGCCTATTTTTGTGCCAGTTGTTTGCAGGCCTGTTGTGACATAATGTTTTACCACCAACTTACTTCCTGTCTCTGTGTGTATTATACATGTATGTAGAGTGCTTTGAGGTTACCGGTATTCTGTCTTGAGTGCTGTGCTGTACATATACAGTCATTCCTGTGGATTACTGATTTCAGGATTTTGTCCGTTGGCAGAGAGTGCGTTAGTACTTCTGGTATTACGGAGGACGTGAATGAAACATTTCGATATTCTATGTATCAATATTCTATGTACTTGTATGCCTTTCAAGACATTCTTAAATCCAACTAGCTATGTTTACAGGTAGGCCTATACTAGTGAAGTAACATGTAGACCTTCGCCCTCCTAAAGTCCACTGTAGAGTTGTACATGTGTAGATGGTGGGGTGACCGTGACACTGACAGGGGCGTCTTCCTAAAGACCTCCATGTAGGCCTATACTTTATCTTTGGGAGCATCCACTACGTGTGTACGCACTAAAACACAGATGTTTAGACCCCTCCCCCCTGTAAACACCTAATATGCACCCCCTTAGTGGGTACATACTTAATGGATGCTCCCTTTAGTACAACCTATCGCAGGCCTTGTGTCTACACTGTACAGACTCCGCCGGACATTAGGAGTGTGTCCAGTAAAATGGGGGTGCAATGCGGACATCAGGAATTTCTACTGCATGTGTATCTTACTACCTTCTTCACTTCATTGTCCAAGATGCTGAATAGCACAAAAATTGACACACAAAATGATAATAAGCAAGAAGTCAATCTCCAGAATTCACGAATTTTCGACCCCAACCGGGGTCTTTTTCAAGTGGAACTTTACAATCTGAAACTCTAGAAAAGACTTCACTAGAAAAGACTTCACTTCGTTGTAGTGCTATATATAATAATGCTTGTGTTTTATTTGTATATCCAAATGAAATTTATTTGTTAATGTTTACAAGTGATGCAAATATATGTTGATTTCAGTAACTAATGGTCTTATCACATCAATCTAGCATGTATTTCCTGGTGGAAGTTCACATATGTGATTTATAGCTGGGTAAATAGTTACATAGTTTCTAGGTCTAAAGATAACCAGTTCTAACAGTAACAGTAAATACATGTTGATCTCTTTCAGTTGGCACTACGTACAGGATCATCAGATGGAGAAACCTAGGCAAGGCAGGAAAAGACAAATGCTGGTCTGCCATACACAGTAACAACAACGCATGTGTTATCAAATACCGTCAGGATGGCCTACCACACAGGTACCAGTAATCCATTCAGTCACTTTTACTCCACACAGCAGATGCTCACCAAAAATAGATCGATGGAACTTGGCCAAACCTGATGATATCACCTTTGGAACATCACTTTCTGATAGACACAAATGTTGAATATAAAAATATAAGTACCTGAGCGTAAATAAACCTGGGGTAATAGTTCATTAGTGCAAATAATTAGTACTCCCTAGTGAAAGCAGTAAAAAATAGCACTGCTCTTGGGCCTTAAAATATTCCACACAGAAGTTTTGCTCTTGACAGTGGATTTATGACACAATCCCCACAAACAATTTGGCTAAAACCTATTATTTCCATTCAAAACATTTGGCGCAACACCTCCAAATGACACTTGACTTAAACAATGAACTGGCATTTGTCAGGAGGTCAATCAACAGTGGTGTTATTTCTGCTGCCGAAAAAAGACCGATGCTGCTGACTACTATAAGCTTTTAACGACCGATTATGATAAGGTCAGTTCTTAGTATTAAGTTAAAGTAGGCCTATATAATTCCCTAACATGTAATACAAATAGAAGACGAAACCACTCATCTTCCTCGTCCACAAACCCTCTGTTTACAGTAATGGCCAAGTGGGCACAGTGCCATTGGCACTATTATTTGACAATGTCCTAAGGACAGATGGAGACGGATGGAACAACTTTATCAGTCATAAGACCTGGGTCACATCATGTGAAAAGGATGACAGACTATAAAGGTGCTCATCCACATGAGAGTTTTCGTGTGAGAGTTGGCTTTCAATGGACAATTGACCATTGCTCGTTTCTTTACGACCGATGCCAAGACCAATGAACAAACCAATGTCCAAAGTTTTCTTCATTAGCTGAGTAAGCCTAACCCACGAACATGGTGGAGTCTGCTTGCTCAAGAAAACTCCCACATGGACTGATGTTTTAAGATACTGAGTGAAGATGGCTGTGAGAGGTCAAAATCCAGACATTCTCTTATAGAGGAGGTTCTCATGACGAGACAGTGCCGCCATATTGCCCATCAAAATGTCAAGCGACGTCACGGCATGAACACAGCGGCATCAAAACACGTCTACTTTTCATCATCTTCAATGTTTGTGATAAAAAACCCACCATCAGCAGCATCTTCATCCTCCACCTCATCAGATAGCTCCTCCTCAATTTCACTTGATGTAGCCGACTCCTCTTTTCTGTCCATTTCATAAATGATGCCACCAAAGTTCACTTTCTTTTTACGAGGATCAGTGGCTTCAGTGTCAGTAACCTTTCTTCCTGAAAGTGTTTCCTTTACATCTGAACCTGTTTTGATTTCACCCTCATCAGCAGCAGCAGCAGCAGCAGCGTTCCCAATAATACGAGGACCTTCATGTATTCCATGCTGAACACCATGCGCATCTACAGTATAAAATATACCACCAAAATTTACTTTAGGAGAGGAAGTTGCAGATGGGGCAGCATTCTCAGCTACAGCAGCAGTGTCTTGTTCAGGTCCATATCTAATTTCAGTGCAATCTCCAACAGACGGGACTGATACATCTCCATTTGGTACCGCCGCAGTCGAATCTCCAACTGACGGGACTGACACATCTGCATTTGGTACCTCTGCAGTCGAATCTCCAACTGACGGGACTGACACATCTCCATTTGGTACCGCCGCAGTCGAATCTCCAACTGACGGGACTGACACATCTGCATTTGGTACCTCTGCAGTCGAATCTCCGACAGACGGGACTGTCACATCTCCATCTGGTACCGCTGCAGTCGAATCTCCAACTGACGGGACTGAATATCCATCTTCATTTGGTACCGCTGCAGCATCCCCCTCGACAGGTGTCTCTCCTGCTTCACCATCGTTTTCACCTTCTGCATCAACAACCAGTTGAAAGGGCCCCACACCTTCTTCTTCATTCACCTGTTTCCATACTTCATCAGAAAACCCTTTCCATGTTTGTCTCCCTCGATGACTTTTATCATCCCCAGATCGTTTGAGTGAAGCATTTACAACAGGTATTGGAGCTCGAAAAGGATTTGGTCCCTTTTCAGAAATATTCTCAACTCTTTTTCTTGGACTTGATGTTGACATGGGCATGGTTAATCTTGCTCTTGCTCTTGTTCTTGAAGGTGAACTTGATGGCCTGGCTCCACCTGGCACACTTCTAGCAGAACCTGGAGATGGTTTTTTTCCAGACTTTGATCTCGGTGACGGTACCTCCCCCTCCAATCTCCACTGGTATCGCTCCTCAGCTTCTCTCACATTCTCTGTTTCGCCACTTAAGCTGAAACTCTCGTCAACATTCTGTTGAGTTTCACTCTCTCTACTCAAAGCTCGGGGATAGGAGTTTGCATCATCATCAATGCTTCGTATTCCAGAATCAACACGTATCTTATTACTCTCAATGATCCGGATTCTTCTCCTCGCGAGATCAGGGATAATGGTCCTCACTGCCGGATCACTATCTTGTCGTCTCTCCTTCTCAACTTCTTTTTCTTTCTGTTTACGTTGTTTATCCTGCTCTCTTTTTTCTTTCACCCACTGATCGTAAGACAAGCGTTTCTTTAGCAGTTCATTCTTTTCTGATTCCTGTTCAGTCACTGGTTTGCTCATTTGCTTTGATGACTTGGGACGTTTGACAGATTTTGCACCTGACCTGCCATCAGCAGTCTCAGACACAGATGATCCAACAGCACTATCACAAGTTACAACATTCACAGACTGAGCAACTGTCTGTGAACCACTTCCCTTGTATGATCTGATGACATTGGCTGCACTTGGTGAGAGAGGTTTCCCTCTTGGAGCAGAGGAAATAGTTCTGTTACCAGAAGTGTCTGGAGCTGACACTGGTCGTTTCTTAGTGTCACTAGTTCTAACTGGTGCACCCCTTAAATTATCCATTGGTTTTGAAGCACTTGAAACAAGAGTTTCCACTTCCTCAGTTGATGTGGCCTGACCCTCACCTTTCTTGATCTTACAGCGTGTGTCTTCTTCACGTTTACTCAATAATCTACTTTCTTTCCTTTTCTCTTTCAACCACATCTGAACTTTTCTCGTGCTTTTCTTCGCTTTCTCTTCACGTTCTCTCATTTCTTCATCATGAAGACGTTTTTCTTCGATTTTCTTCAAGCGTTCTGCACGTTTCTGTCGTCGCAACTGGTGATTCTTTTCTCGCAACCAGGATCGGATGCTGGGATTTTTGGAATGTCTAAGATCACAGTCTGTTGGAGAATAACTCCTGGACCGACTCCGTGATCGGTTCTCTGAACCGCTGTCATCACTTGCCACTGTTGAATCGAAATGTGACATGTCCATTTTAGTCTTGCCACGTCCTTTCCTGCGTAGTGAACGACCACACCGACCAGATCCTGGCCTCGATTCAGACGAGAAGGTAACTGACTTGCTCCTCATTGGACTGCCATGTTTATCTGAAATGAAAACAAACATGGCTAAGGTTGATGAATAAGCCCCCGAACAAGATGTGTCATCTTAACTGAGTTGATTAACTTTTTGGACGTCAGTATGTTTTGGAGACAACAAACTGCGGACAAGACTGCTGTCAGCAGCTGTCATTCAGGACAAGTTTTCTTCATATGAAATAGACAAAACTTCACCTCCCTTTAGAACATGTCCCTGCCGAAAATATGTCTCAGATAGACGCCTCTCTATACACAGAATGTTGACATCAAGGAACATCCTCTATAGGACATACACATCAAGTAGACATCTTCCTATAGGTCACAGATTGTTAATAGCCTTCATTAAGGAGAGATTCATACTTACTGGTTGAGCTGATATCACTCTCACCAACCTCTCTCTTTGGTCTCACATGGAAGTGTCCCCGTTTTTCATAATGATGGAGGAGTTGCAATGTCTGCTCAAGTTGTTCGTGGATCAGTTCTTCTGATTCTTGTGGAAGCTGACGATTCAACAGACAATTCAGTTCATTGTATTTTCTATAAAGCAACTTGTGTGTCTGTTCCAAACTGTCCCGATGATCCTCTGCTGTGTTAGACCTTTTTACTCGACGTCTCTCTACAGCCGCAGGAAATGAATCTGAAGGCACGTGGGTATCATAGGGAACGACATGAACTCCAGGCATAGGCTTAAACTTCTCAACTTTTGGCTTAGCTTTTGGTTTCTCAACTCTTGGTGATGGATTGTGAGAAGTTGGTGGACTCCTTGGACTCAAGCCAGCTCTAGCCAATACAATTCCCACCTCCTTTACAAGTTCTTTGACCTCAACGCCATCGCTTCTCATGATATTGAACAACTCAACATACATCTCATCCAAATTGTCTTCATTTGTCAATGGCTGCTGGTGATACAGAGTGTCGGATATCTTCGGCACTCTTGGCTTGCGGCGTCTGCGTCTAGACTGGTGTTCACTTGAATGGTCAGTTTTTGTACTTTCTTGGCGGTCATTGTTCTTCCAATCAGCCGACACCTCGACATTATTCTGTCCGCCAGAGGATGGTCGTGTCAATTTCCTCTCCTCTTCATGTTTCACTCGATCATCCTCTTTACTTGGCTGAGCAATCCCACTAAGCTCCCTATCATCCCCTTTACTTGGCTGAGCAATCCCACTAAGCTCCCTATCATCCTCTTTACTTGGCTGAGCAATCCCACTAAGCTCCCTATCAGTCTTTTTCTCTCTGCTCAATTTCTGCCTCTTCTCCTCCATCGCTGAGGCCTCAGGATCTGCTGCCATCTCCTCAAGGGGTACTTCCCGATTCTTTCCAGTTCCCTCTACTCTTTCTTCACCCCTGACCTCATCTAATCGACCCTTGACCTTGTCATGCTTATGTCTTGATCTGTGCCGTCTCACCTGACCTTCAGAAAGAGGGCCATCTTTTGAGAGCTTTTCATGATCGTGTTCAATGCTTCCTGATCTACGCGATTTCCTACTTTTTCTCCGTTTCTGTTCGACTTCGCGATTATTGATTTCTGTTTCATCATTTCCAGTACCGGCATCTTCAACTGATATATTTTGCTGAGGTTTTACCACGACTCCTTCCTGATCAGCACTCTCTGTAGCCTTGGTCTCATGGTACATTTTTGACATTTCAGTAGAAATAGAAGGAACTGCAATCCGGGGAGGTGGCACATCAAACATACTTTTACCCTTCTCACCAGTCTCTTCCTGAGTCAACAAGTTGGCGACTGTCACAGGTTCAGGCATCTCTGGTTCAATGTCACACACGGCTCTTTCATCATGTTCATTGTCAGGGTAACCTGCCTCATCGGCAGCGTAGACAGGGATTTCATCGTCAGAGGCTGACCAGACTGATGTATCAACACTTGACTTAAAGTCACTTGATACATTCGGTGTCGGTTGTGCAGCATCCAAAGTGTTGTCTTGAACACCGTTAGTTTGTTCAGTATTATCAGCTCTACCTCCATCTTCATCAACACATTCTTCCTTCTCTTCCTCCATTTCTCCATCACCGATTTCGTCAGAAGCAGAGTCACTCTCACTGTCAGTAACAAAGGATTCATGATAATCGTCATCATCCGACAGCCAATCAGAGTCATGCTTACTTTCTGGTGTTGGTGGAGTTTCCTCTTCCTTCAGAGTGTCTTCTATCCCCCTTTCCTCTGCCCTGTCCTCAACATTCCCCTCAAACAGACCCCCACTTCTCTCCTCCCTCTTCCTCTCATCCTCTGATCCTGTTTCATCACTACTTGTTACATCAATATAGCCACGATAAAACATGTTGCCAGTTGAGAAAATGTCACTTTTTTCTGTTGGTTCACCTGTACTCTCCGATGTCTCAGGTTCAATATCTTTGTCTACAACTAAACTTTCATCCTGTTTTCCATGAGAAGCGTTAAATTCAGCCAGAGTCACTTCACTTGTTTCAGCATTATCTGAAAATTCCTTTCTGAAACCTTCCTCTACCATGTTGCTACCTATTGTGACATGATGTGTCAAATCATCTTCACTTCTAAGCCTCTGAAAGCGTGTCAACAGCTCATCCATACTCGGCATCTGATCCTCAGATACCACTGACTCTGATCCCTCTACACTCACATTGTCTCTTTCGTTAGCAGGATGTCTTGTGTCTACCAAACCCTTTGTTTCTGTTCTATTCACCTCGGGAAATTCAGACTCTGCTGCTTGAACAGCAAATTTCATTTTAATTTCATTAGCAATGTCTTTCTCTGATGGATGAGGAAAACTATCCCTTGACACCATTGGATGTGGAGCTTTCCAACGTCCACTTTCTTGCTCCTCTTCTTCCACTGGTGACTTTCTCTCACTACTTTCAAGTTTCTCCTCAGATATTCTTGTTGGTGTTTTCAAGTCACTAGCTTTTTCCTCGGTTAAAGGAACATGGCCGCCTGCTGGTGGTGGCATTTCCTGTAGGGTCTCTCGAGAAGACATTGAAATTAACGGTCTCGGTGCTCTCCACACAGGACGCTCATCACTTGAACTTGGAACCTCTGTTTGGGTCTCTGGTACAAAATCTGAATCTGTTTTCTCCTTTGTAAATGTATCTGAACGTATCAGTGGCACTGGGGCCTTCCACACTGCTTCATTACCTTTTGAAGTAAATGAATCTTTGCTTTCCTTTTGATTAGAAACTTGTGTAGCATCTAGCTCCCTGGTCCCTATGTCATCTGCCTCGACAGTCTCTCCTGATTTGGCACCACCAACAGTTTCAGATTCGTTGTCAAATGATGTGGATGGATCAACTTGTACACCATCTTGTATAAAGGTTGTATCATGTTCATTATCATTCTCACTGGTGTCAGAACCTGAGTCAGGACCTTCACTAAAGAAATACTCTCTCTTTGCAACCTCAGTCAACTGTCCAGCATTATCAAGAAAGTCTTGTTCAAACTGTTCTCTAAGTGTTTTCAGGTTACCACTTAAATCTTTATTTTCTTCAAAATGCCTGGAACTCACTTCAGACTCTGTGTCAGAGGGTGTCTCATCTGAATGGACCGATACGTCACCATTACCTTGACCAAAAGAATTGTTCTCTTGCACATCAACAAGTTGTTTCTTGACATCACATGTTGGAGACGAAGACTGCGGAGACCCTGAGTCATATGAACTTGTGTGAGGATGTACCGGTAATTGGTCACTTCGCTCAGATATCTCTTGGTCTCCAACCTGTTGCAGCACAGATTTTGTAGCATTTGCTAGAACATTCTTTACAATGTCACTCTCCTGGCCGTCCGAGTCTGTGTATGACCATCCTTCATCATGAAAGTCCCCATTTTCAATCTCCTTGAATCTCTCTCTCTCATCATCATTGAATCTAGTGTCATCCCCAGCACTGAGTATCTCTGCCTCTGCACCGTGATGCTCTACAGTATCTGAGGCAGTGGTAGACCCATCTCGGTTGTCCTTGTTTTCCACTTGCTGAAGGACCCGTGCTGCCTCAGCATTTAGCTCATCAAACCTTGATATTGCCTTGAGAGCAGCATCCAGGTTGTCTCTTGTTAGTGATTCCCCTGCTGACATACTTGGGTGCTTTCTTCATCTCTGAATCCTGGAAAGAAAAAGAGAATCACAGGTTTTTGTCCAACGGGTTTTATGGGGCAGCAGCACAGCACTGAACTTGTTGAATCTCAGGTCATGGCCAGATTTTGGAATGACTATGAATGTTCTTCTAGTTCTATTACGATATTTCACAGAACACTTTGCGGCATACTCTCTGTGTTGGAAACAGCTCTCTGTTAGCAGTAGAAGGCTAACTGAAGTAGAAACATCAGTCGATCAATGTTATTATGATATGAAAGGAAATAATGCAACATGTTAGATTAGTCAGCATGAGTCTTGGGACTACAGGTACTGATATGATACAAGGTCTGCACCTACCATCTAAAATACAAGCATAAATCTGATTTATCTTTCTGCACTCAAAACTTCTCCAATACCTGTATTAAGTAACTGATTGAGTAATTAATTGAGTAACTGTCTGCTTGCAACACTTATTTATCACCTTTAACATTGTTCATGTTGAAATATAACACAAGAGAATGCCAATTTCTAGGCTGTGCCCCAGGTCAGGACAAACCATGTAACCTTGTTTGGGGAAACCATAATTTTTACAGGATTGACATTGATATGTGGATATAAGTGTGAATATGCGTGATCCAATAAAGCCGCTACCGGTACTACAAGTTACTTTCCTAGAATTACGCGGTTACCATGGTTATGTTCTCCCTCCAGACTTACCACAAAATTAAAGAACAACAGGCTACATTTGCCTCCCAAAGACTGAAAGCCAATAAGGTACTTTTTTAAAGAAAAAATTGGGATCGAGTTTGAATCGACTAGGCCTATAGATGTGTGCCGAAAATTGTGGATCGTGGATTGTGGATCGTGTGACGTGACGTCGTAGTGCATCCAACACATGCTGATGCATTGCGACGTCACTGATGCTGTCTAAACATGGTCCGCAATTTATGGTACATGACTATTCATCGTATCCATGACGTAGGCCCAGGCCTACGGCGTTCTGTCACATTGCGTGTTTTGCCCACCAGCTTTCTTCAGCAAAGCAAGGAATTTTGCCCACCACCTTTGCGTCATCATATTCATGGTGACGTCAGCAATTGCGGACACTGTCGGAGTTACATCATGGAAACGATGAATAGGCCTGTGTGGGACAGAGATGATAGAATGGACCAAGGTTTTTTCCATGTCATAGCCTATCAGTCAGTAGGCCTAGCTAGCCGACTAGCCTAAGGCCTATACTGGTGCTGGTCGATAGGCCTATAGATCGTTTTCACGACGTAACTCCGACAGTGTCCGCCGTGATGACGTTACGCGTTTTGCCCACCAGCAGAAACGCCCCCTCGCCCCAGCAGAGAGGCAGGCCTTAGCCAAGTACCGTAGGGCGTAGGCCCAGGCCTAGGCCTACTTACTTGGCTGAGGCCAAGGCTGGCCTCTCTCCTCTGCTCTGAACCCTACAGTTTTGGGGCCTTTGGCCATCATCATGTGGTGGTACGAGAAAATAGGCCCCAGCCAGGCGCCTGCCTAGGCCTAGGCTATGCCCAGGCTATGGTTAACCTTTTCTTGGTGGAGGATACTACTACTGACGCAGCAGTGAGTGACATCACTGGCTGACATTGACTCTGACATGTCTGACCTGCTGACAGGCTACAAAACATAACATAGCCTAGGCCCTACATAATGAGTAGGTAACATCATACTTCTTGTCACTTTTGTGCTGTAGATTTCATTACATTCACCCCCTTGCTACCCAAGGCTGGCTACCCGTGTAACACACCAACCATGCAAACCGATGTTGACAGTGTGGTTTGTTTACATCAGCAACCAACCAAACTGGGTCAAAGATAGTGCTGCTCTCTAGCGGCTAAATAGACTGTTCCATGGTTCCACTGCACAGTTTTCTGGGCCTTGTCTTCGTGAACAGGTCCGCGTATTTACACATGTACAAGTTTTTAGGCGGAAAGACAGACGTAAACTTGAATTAATGCAAAAAATCACAACGTGTGTGTGGCGGCTAAAATATTAATATACTTGACGAAACTTCAGTTTGTTTGAATGGCTTACTGACCTCATTACTGGGCCTACTAAAGCGGCGATTCTGAGAACTATATTAACAGCCGCAGATGAATCCGGAGTGCATCAACGGTCAAAGATGGAGGCCACAACGACCGCGTCTCCGGAGCCGAAGCCTCAAATGTCACCGACATGTGCTCTTTGCAATGAGAGTTTCGAAATTAAAGACCCTCAGTTGTTACCTTGTTTACATTCGTTTTGTAAATCGTGTCTGAATAACGGCCTATCTGACGGTATGGACTGCAAAATCCAATTTCCAGAAGCGCAGTGCATGTCATTTTGTCATGCATGCATGCATGCACATGACATAGCCATAGGCCTAGCCTACCCACCGGTATGTGTGCGCTGCTGTGCATTAGCCGAGGAGGGCTAGCTGGGGCCTAGGCGCCTATGTCATGTATGATTTCATGTGATTTCGGCCCACGGTGATTTCGGCCCGACCATAATTCACCATCATCAGGCATAAATAGGGGGGGCCTAGGCCACAGGCGTTCGTAGCGCCATCTCACGACCGTTCCAAGTAATGCATTTCATGGTAATCATACTAACTGGGTCAATTTGATACGCCATCTGACGGTGCTACGAACGGCGCAACGTGATTTGCCTGTTGACACTGATCACGCATCTGCTCACGTGAAAGCAGGCAGCCGACCAATCAACGGGCCGTGGTGAGTTGCTGACCTGAATGCATCGATTACTTATGTATTTATGCAAAGACCCAGCCAACCAGGGCTTGAGATCATTTATTATGATCCCGCCTACCGGTCTACGAAGAGAATTTTACCTGAATGGCGATAGTTTTAGCGCCGCCGGGTCTGAAAGTGAGGGTGTTCATTTCCCGCCAAAATAGCAGGCCCGTGGCGACCAAAATACTTCTTAATAACCACACCACGTATGTTTATGAAGAAAATTGTATCGTAGACTGGTAGTTTAAAGTGATATCAATCACTATCATGTAATCCATACTTCGAAAAACATAAGTGAAGTGTCGAAAACTTTGCATGCAAGTTGAAAACTGCAGTGTTTGCATAAATTAGGACAAGCCAATATGGCGGCGCATAAAATGCGGAACGGTTCGTGGTGCTGGATCGATGACAAAATCCTCTCAAATTCACCTTCTACGTTGTCGTTTATGAGGTTAATGATTAAAATGGTGCTTGGAACAATGCCAAATGGTAGCAAATGTA
>NMRB01000998.1:177472-202773 GCA_002633025.1 Notospermus geniculatus | reverse complement strand
AAAGAGGCTTTGACTTCAATTTCCTGTAGTTACCAAACATATCTGGTTTGAGATCATTGGGGATTTCTTCAATTGGCTGTTCTTCGACATCTGGTGGGACAAACCGGTGGATATATCTCTTGAAGTTCTTGGGAGGCAAAATGTTACCTGCAACAGAATTACGGGCCGAATTACATGACAGTGCTTAATCAAATATACCGGTACGGTAACAGTCTCATACGCCAGACTTGTTCCAAGTTGAATCAGCCATACAGCCACAAAGACCAAGTACTCTACAAAACCTGTACATGTTGTTCCAAGGGTATTGGATATTC
Source organism: Notospermus geniculatus (assembly GCA_002633025.1). NCBI lineage: Eukaryota > Metazoa > Nemertea > Pilidiophora > Heteronemertea > Lineidae > Notospermus > Notospermus geniculatus. The sequence goes on along the minus strand of NMRB01000998.1, from coordinate 202,459 downwards.
TTGTCCACAGGAGAAGTGCTGCGATGATCAATTTTAACCATATTGAAAAAGTAGCAAATGCATGTCCTTTTTTCGTGAAAGTGGCACAAGCCTACTGACAGTATATGGCCTTACCATCCTCATCCATTGGAGGGTTCCTGACTTCACTCCTCAAGCGCAGCCGCCGAAACTCCTCAATATCAGACTTGGAGCGCTGTATTGCTAGTTTCTTCTGCTTCTCATTTTGGAAAATTTTAGATTCATGGATGTATTTATCAAATGTATTATCACCAACCTGTGATGGTTTTGGAATATTAAGAGGATACATAGCTGCTATCATCTCAGTTACACTCCTGTTTTCTGCATTCTTCGAGAAGCCATATGATCTCCTGAAGTTTCTCCAGACATTGCTATTATAGTTTGGATCAGGTCGTTCAGGACATGGTGTTCTGTGTTTGCCAGCCTCCAACCAAAGCATGTATTCTAAAGGTTTGTATAAATGAGCGGAGGATTGTCTTTCTGTACGGAGTAAATGCCGACACTCTATGTCGAGCATTGTGTGTGGTCTTTGCCGGGTTGCAAGACGTTCCAGTGGACGAGGGGTGAAGCCAGTGTACTTTGGCTGTGTATCATTCATTAAAGTCTCTCTCTCATACAGAGTTGGCTGCAGCTCTTCCACTTCAGCTGCCATCCTGTAAATTGAATTGAAATCCTATTAATTAGGCCTAGGCCTAAAAGGAATGACACTGTGACTGGTTAGGCCTACTGCATGCATTATGGAATGGTTATACCGGTAGATCGACGACGTTGCAAGTGTCTATGTTTGACGAAGTATCGGTCTGAAGTTGGTGGTCGAGAATAGGTACGTGGTCGAGAATTAGGTCGCGTTACCCTATAGCCTGCCCTAGGCCTAGGAGGCCTAGCCTAGCTAGGCTATCATGGCTATAGATAAACACACTGATCAGTGGACACAATCACGCTAGGCCGTGAAATCACGCTAGAGCGTGAAAACCTTCTGTGGAAACCAAATTTTTACATTAACATAGACCTAGGCATGCTAGGCCTAGGCCTACCGGTAGGCCCTACGGTACTGTAGGCCTACAGAATTGTGTACAAATTCAGCATAAAATTCTTCCTTAATATATCGAGTTAGGCCTAGGCCTATGTGTGTTCAACATGAATATGGCTGATTTTTTCAATTAAAAGTTTTTTAACGAAGTTAAAATTTTTTGAAAATTGGGTCATAGGCCTTGCATGTTGTACAGCACAGGCGAATCGTAGGCCCTACCCGGTAGGCCTACAGTGTCAGTGGCAGTGCTAATTGTTAGGCCTAGGCCCCCTACTGCTGATAAACTCTGAAACTTGCTTCAGCTATCGCCTTTGCGGTCAGTGAATTTGATTGGATCTCCAGGGTTGACAAACTCTACACGGGAACGGACGTCATGGTGGACGTAGGGCCTACGGCAGATCATGACATGATGACCATGACCTGGATGGACATGATGGATGATGATGGACCAGGATTTACGAGGTCGCCGCCATTTTGAAACTTTCTCAGATGTTCTCCGTCGCCATGGTTTCGCACCTCGTCCCTAGTTGCAACTCGGGTCTCATTAACCAGTTTTGAGAGGGAGTTTTAGCGTGTTGGTGTTCGGCCACTCAGAAATATACTGTACAGTACTCCGGGGAGGCCCGAGTGAGTAAACGAACGGGTTATGCACCGCCGGACGAGATTTGTCACGTGATCTTCTGTCACATGATTTTTCATGCATGTCTGCTCATGCACTGACTGGCCGGGGTTCTGCTCTGCGCACGTCTGCTGTGGATGAAGAAAGGGCCTAACCACTGCTAACGTCAGCATTATTTCTTTCTTTCACATCAGGCCTCTTTGTTGCATCTAGATTTAGTTTGCACATTGGTTAGCCTAAATCCCCTCATTGTGCCAGCCAGGTCAGGAGAGCTAGGCGGCGCCCTCCCTCCTGCGCTGCATTGCCATATCATGCATGCTCATGCTCAGAAGCCTGTCATGCTGTCGCAGCGCTCCCCGCGCTCTGCACATCATGTAGGCCTACTAGGCCTTCATTTATTGTTTTTAAATAGCATGTTGTGTTTGTTGTTGTGTTTATTGCCTGTCTCTTCTTCATGTAGGCCTATTGCATCAGAAGATTGAGCAATAGGCCTAGGCATGCTAGGGCCTAGGCCTAGGCCTAATCATAGGCCAGGTCCCGTATTCATAAAGCTAGGCCTAGGCCTAAGTCTAAGAAGTACCGGTCATGCCGGTATGATATATTGATAGGCCAAGGCCTAGGCCTACTTATCTTTTGTGTTGAACAAAGGATAGGCCTAAGTGTCATACTTCAACTTAAGTAATTTTATGAATACGGGGCCTGAATTGTATCTCATGATCTGAGGCCTAGGCCCCTATCTGCTGAAGTGAAGAGACTAACGTTAGGCTAGGGCCTGAGAGGATTCCTCTTTCTTTTTGGTTGCATGTGTGTAATAAATAAAAAGTCAACTGACTGGCCTCTTCTTTTCAGTGGGAGATGTTGTGTGATAAATAAAGCATCTGTGGTGCATTTGTTGCCAGTACCTTGAGGTGTTCATTTCATTCTTTCTTTCCCCTATTCATGCCCCCCCCCCCCNNNGGCTACTAGGTGGCTACGGTAGGCCCACATGATAGGCTATTCGACCTCCCATACTTGGTCTATGAATGTATAGGGCCTACACAGATAAACCTTGGCCTACTGCCTGATAGGCCTATCAGTAATAATTTTAATAAGTAGGCCTTGGCCTAGCCTATCTCCAAACATAGTGCTTATTCACTATTGTTATTCCGTGCATATCATTTCAGTTCTTGGCCTAGGTTAAGCCAAGGTAGGTTCCACCCAGCCAAGCCATCTGGAATATTTACCTTGGCTGGCCCTTGGTATAAACTTTCTCAGTGTCAGCTTTTACTAGCAACATTCAGGTACCCCACTAGGCCTAAATGCATAAAGTGTTGGTCTCATCCTCATTTAGAATGGGGTGGTTCTGTCACTCACTGTGAATCTCTTCATGTGTGTTTTTCTCTACCATTCCAGGCTCTTTGTGTGAAAAGCTCTTACAAGGCCACAATGGTCTGGCTGACATGCAAGTGCCTCAACTTGAAAATTCATGTTAAGAACACGGGAATTGAGTTGATTGCCATTGATCCATCAGTTGTAGGTAAGTCAATTATGATTGTGCAGGTCAGGGCTTTATTCATGTACGGTAGTAATTAAGAGATTCTCTCTTGTACATTTGTACATGTATTCTTTCCATTATGAACTTGCTGTGAAGTCAATTACATTTTTGAGGAGCCCGGTGGTGTAGTGGCTCGGGCCTCCAACTAGCGGTCAGAGGGTCCCGGGTTCGAATCCCACTGGGCGTGGGACTTTGCGCAAGTCCCTTTGCCTCACTGGCCTCTCTCACCCACAGGTGGTCTTGTTGTTTGAATGGCATGTCTGCTTAAGGGTCTACCGGTAGCAGTCATCAAATTTGTAACATCAGAGATGAAATGGCTATCATCAATAAAAGCTGTGTCCCATGTGTTTCAGGAGTGGATTCCATAGAGTACACAAGTGATGACTTCTTCACTAATGGGGTCAGTCTAGTCCAGCTTGACCTAGAAGGGGTGACTCAGGTATGTTTATACTCAGTCCAGGTATTGTAAGTGCTGAAGAGAGTATAAAATAAAGCATGAGGAAAAATCCTCGCTGTAAAAGAGAGAGTCACACTGTCTATGAGTATAACATGAAGAAAGGATTCTGTTAGGGATCCCTCCCATAATCTTGTAGGTTACAGGTACAGATTTTTCCACCGAGCCATTTCTGACTGGTCCCAACTTGGCATTCAAGGTTCCAGTACTTGGTTTGTCGTCCATAACCAACCCTCTCTTCCTGTTTCAGGAGTACAGATGTCTCATGAGAGAGAAGTCAGTTGGAGACTGGAGTTTATTTAAATGCCTCAACTGCCAGACAAAAACACATGCTGTACACCTTCACCAAGACGACAATCGTGTCCTAGTCAATACCAAGTTAGAGGTGAGTTGATCAAGGATTCCACCAGAAGCAACACCCTCTTTCCGAATCAACATCAAACTGAACACCCCTCAGTGCATGTATCTACATGTGTCAAGATGTGGTAAGCTGCCTGCCACAGGATATCTGAATAGGTACCACTGGTCACTTTTACCTGAAGGGTGAGAAGAACCTCAACTTGTTAGACTTGAAAGATTGTAGAAGGAAAACTGGTGCCAAACATGCTACTAATGGGTTCGAACATTTCACACCTAAAATACATGTATTTGTGTCTTTTGGGACTGTGTCCAAACAGGCTCCATACTGTCCACAGATACTCGGAATATGTTTGTGTAGAATTCAAGAATGAAATGTTTGAGGCAACGTGTTGATTTACTCTGATGGGAGTATGTAAGATATGATGATGAAGTTGTGTTTGTTTCTTTCCAGTTTGAAACGACTGTGTATGAGAGTATTAAGTCCTCACCAGAATACTCTCCTCTTTATAAAATCCTTATCCCAGGTAGAAATGATAACCAACCAACACAAACTTATGGTGAGTACGTGAATGAGAACTAAACTGTGGCAAACCTTCCTGATTAGGAAATCTATCACTCCCCAGAGAAAGAGTCTGTTTATAGAAGTGGCAAACCTTACTGATCAGGAAATCTATCACTCCCCAGGGAAAGAGTTTCTGTTTATAGAAGTGGTTTCATTTCACTCTCTCATAAACAGATAAAGGGCCTTCATACTAAGATCAGAGAAAAACCTGGTGACATTACCGGTACATGTAGCTTGCTCTTCCATGACCCTTTTCGCAACTGAGACCCAAGTGTTTATAAATCTTGTCCTTGAGATCATGACCGTGGATGAGAGTGTTCCAGTTCTTGGTTATCTCTTGTAAACACCATGATCATGACCATGTCCTTCATCATGACAAGTGTTGACCTCCTGTCTGTGTTGATTGTAAATTAATGTCAATGCATGTACATTGTATGTAACTCATGTCATTTCAAACAAACAAGTGAATGATTCACGACTGTTTTCAGTATTTCTTACACTTTAATCATGAAAAACTTCACCATTTCCTCCAGGTTCCAGATTGGATAGATTTGAAGCCATGCAACAGGAAAGCTTAATCAAGATACAACAAAAGTTAAATACATATCTGGTGGCAGAAGAGGCAGCTATGGAAGAGAGAATTAGGTATGTATCTCATGGTATAGAAGGGAGGTTTAGATAATAAGTCAACTTGTGGGGATATCAGGCATTGTGAATCATTTCTGGAGGATGGATCTGGGTGGGTAGTGTATGTTGCTGGAGAAGAAGGACAACGTGTCAGTGTCTCTTATTCTAGGAGTCGGCTACATAGGAGAGGATTGGGGAGGTCAGCAGTTTTTAGTGTGCCCCCCCCCCAACCATGATACAATGGAAGGGTGAGTGTGCTAACCTTGATTTCAGTGAATGGGCTGAAGTGAACTATGTTGGTGTGTATTTGCAGGTTATATGAAGAACAGCAGCGGGCAGCATTTAGTGAATTACAGAGTAAAGCAAGGTGGGACAAGACAAAGTTGATCAGGTCGGTTGGTTGAGGAGGAACCCGTACATGCTGTCTTCCTTGGCATCATTTGCAGATGTAAAGGAATAGGATGGAAACTTTATAAGAAGAGCTATGGTGAATTTGAGATGACCACTGACAAGTTAGAGTAATCTTTGCAGCATAAGTCCAAACATGAAATCTTTTTTCAGATAAAGAATCGTTGATGTGAAACGATTTATTAGTTTCGGTTGATATAAAAACTTGATGTTAGTCACGTCTGTTACAGTGTGGCTCTGTCTGTGGAAGATGAAAATGTGACAGACTCCTTGTCAGAAGTCATGATGGAGAGCCCCCTCAGCCCACTCAGCCCTGGCTCGCAAGGTACAGTGTAAAACAGGGTCTTAGGAGACATTTCTACTAGACAGACGCCCGGTTGGAGGTAGCCCCAGCCCACTAAGCCATGGCTTACAAGGGAGGGACCACAACAGGGTGTCAGGAGACATTTCTACTAGAGATACCCCCTGTTGGAGATAGCCCAAGCCCCCTCAGCCCACTAAGCCCTGGTTCACAAGGTAGGGTACACAACGTTACAGGGCCGTAGGATAGGAGACATTTCAACCAGAGAGACCCACTATCAGATACAGTCCTACCCCTAACCCTGGCCCGCTCAGCGCACTGAGCTCTGGCTCATAAGGTTGGGTACAGAACAGGGTCCTGGGAGATATTTCTACTAGGACGACCCTTGGTTAGAGATAACCAACATGATGGAATTGTCTGTGTGTGATCAGAGAAGTAGGATGGTGGTGTTTGTTGGCTTCCAGCTAGGGATGGAGGTTTCTGAAGAAAAAAATAACGCTATCTACGTATAAGTAGTAAAAACATGACTTTTCGTTTTCAGAGGGTATCAGTTCCTCCTCAGCTTCATCGAGCAGTCATAAGAAGATTTCTAATCTGGTGGAAGAAAAACCAGATCAGAAACCAACAATATTGAACCTGACTCGTCGACCGGCTCCCCAAGCTGTCCAACCTGTGATTAAATCACCTGAGGCGGATGGTAAGATGATAGAGGACGACGAGTGGCCGATAGATAAGATCTGTGGGGTGAAGTTACATGCCAGCTGACTGAACTGTCTATCTGCTGTCTTTGGTTAATGGCAGGTTTGACAACAAGTATCTATGTAATGATCTTCAGTCTGATGTTTATTGTTACAGGTTTGTTTGACATGGAAGGTTTCAGCGATGGTCTCCAGGAGGCAGAGACTGGATCATTTTATGAATCTGATGAAGATGACAATGACACGGATGGTAAGGAGTGATTCTGTTAGATGAACGCTTCAGTCGGCAAAAACCTTCACAGCAGCAAAACCAACATACACTTGAAGTACATGTATTGTTAGTTACCTGTAAGGCCCTTGATGTGTTGACAAATTTATCAATTTTTTGCAGATGTGTCGTTCTTACTTGGCATTTTATTGTCTCTGCAAGATCTCGAACGTTAGGTACTGGTAACTAAGAGACATGTATATTTGGATGGTGACCTGATATGAGAGTTGTGTTTCCTTGTTTTCAGACAGTAGCTATAGCACCAGCAGTGATGCATCAATGAGGGAATCTCTGCGAGGCAGTGGCCATCATCAGAGGAATGTTTATTCTATGTCTGTTCCTATGGATGTACCGATGTGGTCACAGTCCTCGTCACACCGATATCACATGATGGACTCGCCTGATGGTCGTGTAAGCACCAATACTTTCAGTATATCATCGGACTCAGGTGCTTCTTCATTCCAAGGCCCAATAAGCAATATAGTTCATCATAAACTGATGAAATATACCGTCCTTCATTAGTATATGGTATATGACTACATGTAGGCCAAGAGAGAGAGTCCAAAATTTACATAGCCAAAGAGAGTTATTGTCATTTCATGATAAGAAGCTGTGAGACTCACTTGTGCCAACAAACAAGGCCCCTCTTGATAACATGCAGACTGCGTCCCCAGTTTGTCAGTCACTGTTCTCACTATTTTCTTGTTCTCTTCAGGGTCGTGCTGATGACATCGGTGCAAGCATCAGAGCTCTGGCTCAGAGTGTCCGAGTTGATGGAACAGAAATCTTTGGTGATTTGCCGCGGGGCAGCAACAAGCAATTCAAGACTGTTGAGATCATGAAACGACGTGAGAAATGTCGCTACAGCGATGAAAGCACAACCTAGTCATCTTGTTTGCCCCTGATTACTGTAGACTGCTTCCTGTTTCTCCTGTTGCAAGTGAAGTAGGGGAAACTGTGTTGATTAATTTGTTCCTCAACCATCATGCCAACTCGGAGAGATTCCATTATCGCATTTATTTATCCCTCTGTCTTACAAGAATTAAATGGTTCACAATATGATTCCTCTGCCTATTGGTTCCACTTTTTGTCTGTGTGTAGTTACGTATGACGGGAGCGTGGTACCTCCTCCTCCCCCCCCCCCCAATTTCCTTTCAGATTCTCATAATGCAGTTACAATGCTATTAGCACTCTACCCCTTGCACTTATACAAACCTGTGATTCTGTTGACTCGTGCCACTTCTCCAAATTGTTACATGTATGAACTGAAGTTGGATTGCTTATACAGTTTGTGGTGATGTCGTTATAGTATTCACATAGTTTGTGGTGTTGTGGTGATGGCACTATAGTACTGTAGAAAGCTCAACGTTGCTTGTGCCACAAAGTTTATTTACCCGGTAAGTGGTTGAAATGACAGGTGTCTGCCATGCCAAGCAACAACAAAACTTAATTTACTGTCTGTTTCGTGTGATTTCTGTGTTGAATTTTTCACTTTTTCTAGAAAGACTTGCATGTGCTGAAGTGGAGGCAAGTTTTGCCTTCTATTTTTCGTCCTGCCTATTTCATGATTATTGTGCTGGCCCCATATTTGTTTTCATCTTGTGTTATTATGCAGATGCTCATTTTGTGTTTGCTCCAAAATCAATTCAAAGATAACAAATCAATGATCTGGCAGCTGAAGGTGAGACAGCCATTTCATAATCTTACAATCAGCTCCAAGACCAACTCCCAACCATGTTGAGTTATTATGTTCGATCCTGTGTCAAGTCTCCTAGTCAAGCAAATCTTATCTGATGATATTTTATGCACCTCTTTTACCTGTTATAAATCTTCTTCACCTCGGCACCTGTGTTGTTGGTGTGTCATGGTGTTGTTGCTGATTAGTGATTTATTGAAAATGTGAGGTATGAGCTACATGTACGGCATAATGGAATCAGTGGAAGGTATTGGCCATACCCTGGTGACAGATGGTATCAGGCCAAGGTTCTTAGCCACGTAGAGTACGGTGCCAGAATATCTTTGATGCTCTGTCACCAGAACTCCACTTTCAGATAGGAGTGTTGGTAAATGCACACACACAATGTTACAGTAGAGGTGCAGCACGAGAGCTTCTTCTGTGTGTTCCGTAGGCCTCAAATCTGTAGAGATGTAGCCAGGACAGCTGCTTCTGTGTCCTGTAAGCCTCAAATCTTTAGAGATGCAGTCAAGACAGCTGCTTCTGTGTGCTATAGGCCTCAAATCTATAGCTGTGCAGCCAGGACCGCTGTTTGTCCCATAGTCCTCAAAACTGTAGAGGTGCAGCAGGAGAGCTTCTGTGTGTTCCGTAGGCCTCAAATCTGTAGAGATGTAGCCAGGACAGCTGCTTCTGTGTCCTGTAGGCTCAGATCTTTAGAGATGCAATCAGGCCAGCTGCTTCTGTGTGCTTATAGGCCTCAAATCTCTAGCTGTGCAGCCAGGACCGCTGTGTGTCCTATAGGCCTCAAATCTGTAGAGTTGCAGCCACGACAGCTGTGTGTCCCATAGGCCTTAAATCTGTAGAGGTCCAGCCAGGACTGCTTCTCTGTGTCCTATAGGCCTCAAATCTGTAGAGATGTAGCCAGGACAGCTGTTTCTGTGTCCTGTAGACCTCAGATCTTTAGAGATGCAGTCAAGACAGCTGCTTCTGTGTGCTATAGGCCTCAAATCTGTAGCTGTGCAGCCAGGACCACTGTGTGTCCCATAGGCCTCAAATCTGTACAGGTGCAGCCAGGACTGCTTCTGTGTGTCTCGTAGGCCTCAAATCTGTAGAGTTGCAGCCAGGACAGCATCTGTGTGTCCCATAGGCCTCAAATCCTGTAGAGATGTAGGTAGGACTGCTTCTTCATGTCTCACAGGCCTCAAAAAATCTGTGGAGGTGCAACCAGGACAGCATCTGTGTGTCCTATTGGCCTCAAACCTGTAGAGGGGCAGCCAGGAGTACTTATGTGTGCCCAATAGGCTTCATCTGTGGCGCTGCAACCTGGATTACTTATGTGTCCCATCAAAAATAGATAAGAGAGGATCTTATCTATTTTTGGTCCCATGATCCTCAAAACCTGTACAGTGCCATTTGGTCCCATGAGCCTCAAAACCTGTACAGTGCCATTTGGTCCCATGAGCCTCAAAACCTGTACAGTTGAGTTACAGCCAGTACTACTCAGTGTATAGCAGTACCGAGTAGGAAAAGAAATGTTTGTAGTTTTCTGCATGTATTCTTGTCCCCTGTTCAGTTATTTCCTGTGCTATTTACGGTAATTTTTTGCTGATAACGACCCTCGCGTGAGGAAAATACCTTGTTACATGACACGTGTTTCGCGGCGTTCTGTGTTGTACCGCCGCAGGGATAATGTGATGACAAAGAACAGTGGAGGGACTCAGGTGTCATCAGGTGATTATAGCCGGTTTGGTCTTTTTCACCTCCTATTTCATTGGTATTTTTTGTTCGTCCCAATCTGTAATATAATCATACCTAGCCCCATCCCCATATCTAGCCAATTACCGCAGTAAGTGATGAGAATACTGCTATTACAGCCATCGCTGTAAGTGTAATAGGAACGTCTCTAACTCGGGTTCATCTTCGCAAGGACGCCCATCGCTGCTCTGGAATCTGGCGACGTCCTTTTGAGATTGTATGTGGTTGGTGTGCTGTTGAAAGTGACAATCTTCATGCTCTTCAGTTAAAATGGAAAGGATCTCCTGTCATCAGGAAATTGATAATGATCCAAGTCGATCTTGAACTATGTTCGTTTATCTACTGACGTCGCACTACATACACATCTACACCCACGTGACGTCACTGACAGACGAGAGAATTAGTTGCAGCGTGATAGTGTTTGTGACGACCGTGAGACAACAAGTTTCATATCATAGTGTATCCCATCAGCACTACCCAGTCTCCACGCACATCGGCGGGAGATTGAGATTTAGACGTGCGTGGAGGGTATCTTAAGACGTGGCAAAGCCTAGACTAATCCTTTACTGCGTATTGGAGCGGCGGACTCCATATTCCATGGAGAACGTGTTCGTTACACTTACCACCATGTCTGATGACGTTAGGACGACAGGTGGTCACCAAGGGGACGAGGATAGACTGTACATCCTCAAACTGATCTATACCATCCTCGGTAGCTATCTCTGGTTGTTTCCAGTCTGTCTCGGTGTACCTGGTAATGTCATCTCCATCTTTGTTGCCAATCGGAAACAGAATCGGAATTTGTCTCCGTGTATCTACATGAGTGCCATGGCGATAACGGACACTCTCTTACTTCTTCAACTTGGCTGGTATTATCCCTTCACCAGCTGGGAACTCGGCGCCAAAGTCTCTTTACACAGAGATTATGTTTTCAAGTGAGTGGCTTCATACTCAGATTTGGCTCGAAGTTATCTCCCATCGCAGAGCGGCTTTGGTCTCGCTCCTCTTCATACGCTTGCACACGTGCGAGGGTATGACGAAAGCAAGGTTCATTGGCACACGGATCCCGTCCGTTTTCAGTCCGTTTGCCCCTATTTTTGCCGATACAACAACGCAAAAGTCAATCTGATCGATTTTTACGGACCTGAGTCGGACAAAATCCGTGTGCCAATGAACCCTGCACTAGAGGAGCGAGACCAAACCTCATGGGAGGATGGCTCGAAGTGTAAAGAAAGAACATCATGCTTGTACTCTGTACCACCCTGTTTCCTTGGCCTTCTACATGTAGGTCCATCGGTTACACGATTCCGGCCGTCAAACTGGCCTTCCCATCAACTGACGCCTTGACCAACAGCCCCCACGGGCAGCATGGCTTGTTGGTCATGACCCGCCACACACACACGCACGCACGCAGGCGCGCGCACGCACACGCACACATGATAAAACTGCTTTTCCATATTGCCGCCGATTTTGGATGCTCAGGTTCAAGAGTTGGTCCTCGACCACATCGACTGTCTTCCTTTTCCAATCTTCTAGATTCGTCTGGTACATGGTGTTTAACTGCGGTATGCTCTCCGGCCTCTTTCTTGCCGAGATGAGCGTTGATAGACTGATTGCTGTTAGATTCCCAATGGTTGCTTCAAGCGTCTGTACAACATCACGGGCAAAGACAACTGTGATTCTCTCCACCATAACTATTACAGCACTAAATCTTCACATTTTCTTCGTGTATAACTATGTCAAGGACCCAAACACGGGTAAGTAAATTACCAATTCATGTTCATGTAATGTGCGATTTTGGCTGATGTTAGAGGCCACTACCAGTTATCCATAATGACAAGGATGCCATGGCTTACGTCTGTGACGTCAAAACTTGTGACGTTATAGGATCGCCAACAGGCGGCCTCTAACGGCAGTAGGTAAATTACAATCACTGTGGACAATCTTATGTCGACAGTCCTCCTTGGGTTTAAAACAAAGTGAGTCTGTTTGTGTCTCATCATCGGAAGCACAAATCACTTAAAAGTTGGCATTTTTCTCTCCTTGACCAAAAATGTTACATTGGGAGGTGATGTCACCTTTAAGAAGTACGTGCTGAGCCACACTAGGCCTACTATGACGATGATGATGGCGGAAAGACGTGACGTCATTAGGTACAGGACGGCTTTGGTGAGAAAGGCGGACCTACTTTGCGAACGCCCGTTCCTATCTGTCGATAATTGACGGTTATAGGTATAGGATGGTCGTTTCCAGGGTAGCATTCAGGCCAAGCTGCTGATGGGACTGTCATTGTACAAGGTTTTAGGCATCCTCGCACCCAGGGTCTTCACAACCGCTCCTCCCCCCCCCCCCCCCTTGTTGCCATTAAGGGAGGGTACGACCGTATGATCTGAGAAGAGATTCTCATGATGGGTTCAGGGTAACAATCAGGAAGTGCAGTTCTTGGAGAAATTCCTCCAAAAGCAGTTTTAGAGTACAAAAAGCTTGAAGGACATGTCTTTCATTTCGATCTGGTCCTTACCGTTGAGTAAGATATTCTGGCAGCTATCAGGATCAGTGGTAACCTGACGGCTGTGAGAATACACAAGTTATCGGTGAAGAGGATTCGTCGATTTCTATAGATGTATCAAAGCCTTGGTAGAACTTAAAGCTGACCTACATGTATTTCCATTTCCCTAGCACATAGAGTGACAAAAAGTTCCTATAGATGAAGTTCAAACGTCCATCTACTAGTATTTGGGGTTCAATAAGGCCGCGTATCCATAGGCTGTTCCCCTGTGGCATTTTTTCTTGTTCCCTGTTCGCTTGTGACGCGCCAGAGACAGAATGAACCATTGGTTTGCTACTGGCCGTTCCCACAGGACACACAAGGCCAGGTCTTATTGTCCTAACAGCTCAAGTCCACGGAACAAGCGAATGCCACAAGTGAACAGTCTATGGATACGCAACCTTAAGGGCACCGCACACCAGCGACTAAATTAAGGCGACCAGCGATGCAACTGGCGACTACGACGTCGCAGGCGCTAATCGCCTGTGAGGTCGCCCGGGCGACTATTTTACTGGAGACGGTCGCGGTCGCAGTGGACTGTGGCATCGCGTCGTCTCATCTGCGGACAACACTCGGCCAGTGCAACCCACAATAATTGTCGCATCGGAAAGGCCTTCACCAAGCGACCAAAAGTTCAACATGTTGAAGTTTCGATCGCTTGGTTGCCGCGATCTCCTAATTGTCCTTCTTCTGTATACTCGGCAAGGGAATGTGTTCGCCAACGCAGTGATTATCGAGACCAATCGGAGAGACTTATGGCCGTTGTAAAGTCCGGCAACATCTAACTTTGACCCAATGGAATGCGGAAGTTATGAAATTGATAGTAGGATTTTCCAGGGACCTTTAATCACACGCGGCTCTTGAATAACCGATGGACAGCGCGAACAATCGGGGAACGACCACAAATGATAGGCATGATCAAAAACCGCAAAGCTCTGCCACATTACATGATTTCCGCCATTGGGTCGAAGTTAGATGTTGCCGGACTTTACACGGTAGGATTTTTTTGTACTAAAAATTATAAATGAGGCTCGTGAAGGGTGATTTCGGTCATAGGCTATCGATTGCCTTGTTGAAAGGCATTGTGAACACCCATTTATAATTTTTAGTACAAGAAAAATCCTACGTGTGCAACGGGCATTACCGTGCGACCGAATTGTGTAATTCAGTCGAAATAAGTAAAAATATTCAGAATCACATTCGTTTCGACGTGCAGATGGGGTCATGTGCTCAGGCGGGCGTTGGTCAATGGAACAAAAATGGCAGTATGGTTAGGAACTTTGTGAGAATGGCATGTAAAATGGATGTTATCTACCCTTTCGGAGTTGAACTTCATCTGCTTTCTCTTTCTTCGGAGTTGACAAAGAGATTCACGTTACGCAGGTAAGTTGGAATATTATCCATTTTAAGATATCATGGTTATTTTTTGTGTGTTCTGTTATTGGGGAGTGTTGACCCGAGTGTTGAGGGCTACTTTTCGCTGGTGCTTCGTTGTCAATAGCTGTCTGTAGTTGGATGCATGCCTATATAGCATTGTACTTGTACTAACCTGCGGAGCAACCTCGTCCCCAGGGGTATAGTTCGCTCAGGCAACCTCGGATCACTCGATCGCTCACTAGTGAGCGAGTGGTCCGAGGTTGTCTGAGTGAACTATACCCCTGGGGACGACGTTGCCTGCGGAGCACTCGCCATCCTTCCAGCTCGACGGCTTTCATTCGAATGACAGCGACCCCTGGGAGGTATTTGGGGTAATGGTCGTCTGAGAGAGGTGTTTGATGAAAGACCTGGACGTTTGAACTTCATCTACCTGCCGCGCTGTGGCGCGGCAGGAATTTTTTTGTCACTCTGTGCTAGGGTTAATGGAAATAGGTCAGCTTTAAAGGAAATATATTTTATGAACAAGGTGTGGAAGTCCTTGTCGTGGCGGCGGGAAACCCCCTCATTGAGATCCTAGCATCCGGGTTCCAGATGGTGGTTGGCTCCTTTCTTCCTTTCGTCATCATATTCAGCAGTAACGTCATCATAATCATAACAGTAAAAACTGCCGATAGGGAGCGTTCAAAGATGGAAGCAGGTCAAGGTCAGGGGAAGCGGAAAGAGACACAATATCTGACGCGCATGCTCATATTCGTTAGTATTGCTTACGTCGTGACGTCACTTCCGTTCAGGATGTATTACCTCATAATCGACACGCCGCAGATGCATGAAATGTACGATATGGCAGACGGTTATTGGAATATTCGTTATAACGTTGAGGAATCGTTTTTCTTCATTATTTGGTTGTTTAACTTCGCTATTAATTTCTACTTGTACTGTGTTGGAGGAGGCCAAAAGTACAGACGAGACACTCGTGAAGTTCTCAAAAGTATTCTGACGGTTTTTAGACGACCTCCTTAAGTCCGAACTTGAATTGTTCTGAGTCTGAGCGGAATAATTCAGACAAAACTGTGACATTTACGATCCTCTCCACCTTTAACCAGTGAAAGGCTTCTTTCCGTCTTGAATTTTGACAAAACGGACGGTCCCTTAGCAGCGTTCAATTCATGGACCTCAATTTTGTCAACCACGGACGGTCGCTTAGCATTGTTTACGTCATGGACCTCAATTTTGACAACAACGGACGGTCCCTTAGCAGCGTTTAATTCATGGACCTCAATTTTGTCAACCACGGACGGTCCCTTAGCATCGTTTACGTCAGGGACCTCAATTTTGACAACAATGGACGGCCCCTTAGCATCGTTTACGTCAGGGACCTCAATTTTGACAACAACGGACGGTCCTTAGCAGCGTTTACGTCAGGGACCTCAATTTTGACAACAACGGACGGCCCCTTAGCATCGTTTAACTCATGGACCTCAACCTAAGATATTATGAAGGAATCACGTTTTATTTGCTTGCCTTGTATTGATCTACAGACGAAGATTTACAACTCAAATAACGAAAGTACTCGATACAGATAGAAATTGACATGATTGATGGATGTCGATCGGTCCGTTACTCGTCTTACTTCTCGCCTTGTGGTGGGTTGAAGTCGTCTGCTGTCACGCTTATTGTGACTGACACCACACCCCTGAAAGAAAAACAGATAACGAATCGAGAAACAAGTCGATGTGAATGTTTGTGAGCGACAAGCAAGTCGAAGTGAATGTTATTTTGGTGAGGGGGAGGGGGTGAGATATTCGCGTCAATGAAAGTTGGTCCTTATCCATGCCGGGGGGGGGGGGGTCATCAAGCAAAAGTTTCACACCACATTCTTTCGTCCGCAACGCCCCTCTTTGTCTAAAAGAAGCATCACCAAATCAACGTGAAGTCGCCATGAGCTGATGCAGCACGTCATAAACGATTAGTTGGGTTGGCTGTCGGAATGGCCCCAAAATGACCTTGACGTCTCTGCTGACGTTTGTTTGGGTTAATAAACCATTCTAATTGGCTGTCGGAATGCCCTCAAAAAGACCTTGACGTCACTTTTGATTATACTCACGCGTATTCTTGTGATCTCTTCTTCCCGTTAATGAACCTGTTGAAAGGAACCGTGTAGTTCCAGAACCAACCGCCAGAGCCACGGCAGTCGTAATACACAGCCGATATCCACCCCGAGCCTGGTGTGACGGCTGGGTAAGACATCCCGTACACAGTAAAGGAAGGTTTCGGGAAAGCTGGCACAACATCTTCCTCTGCCGTTCCGGTTATCTTGTGGACGTAGGAGTAGTTTGGAGGGGTCGCCCTGGCGAAATATCGTAATAGACTGTCCTTGGTGTAGTTGTATCCACGAGCAAACAAGTCGTCTGCCAAGTTTTTCACCTGCAGATATGAAAATTCATCGGCCGTTTTCAATTCTCGTGTGGCGCCATGCATGACCAACTAATACACCATGATAACATAACGCTGGGACCACGATCCTGGCGCCATCTCCAGTCAACGTGATGACTGACTGAGATTTGGGGGCACACTGATATCCGTCATCATCCACACGGGTAACCTAAGACCTTGCTGCTGAAAGCAACCCGAATGCATTTGTGAAGGGTGTACCCTCTTTTGATGGCAACAGAATCTGTAAAAATCTCAGTCTGATTGAGATTTTTACAGTGTTGCAGTATTCTAATGAGCGGAAGTTGAGTGATACTGAACCGATACTGACTAGGAAATGCTTTTTCCAAACTGATTGAACATACCTTAAAGTTGTCCATCGGTCCATTTCCTGGCTCTCTCCACGCAACAGGAGCCAGGTAGCCCATGCTTCGGAAAAGGTAGTTCTGGTTCGGCATAAAGTATATTCCCATTCTTTTGATCCTGGGGTCGGCCATAACTGCAGATATTGTCTCTCCCATCATTTGGTCTTTGACGATTGGTAAAACTTGATAACCTGGTTCTCTGGAGAGAGGCAACTTTCTGATCCGTAGAGCCCCAGATGCAAAGTTAGCGAGCCGTTCTGCTGTCCTCATCTGTTGGGAAAAGACTTTCGCTCTGCCGTCGATCATGTAACCTGCAACCATAAGAGTCCAATCGCTGATGCTAGCAGTAGACTTGGCCGCCCCAAGCGGTCAGATCTAGCTTTATTCTTCAATGTTTGTAGGTTTCAGAATGTTCCATCCCATTTTGTTGATGCTAGCAGTAGACTTGGCCGCCCGAAGCGGTCAGATCTAGCTTTATTCTTCAATGTTTGTAGGTTTCAGAATGTTCCATCCCATTTTGTTGAAATCTGACAATGGATAACTGCATCCATATCTGGTTCTGGCGACCGTCGTGTTTTCAGACTACTCGCCACACCTTCCCAACTCAGTGTCCTTGTGGTAATACAGCAGGCGTACTTACCAGCAATTGAGAGGTTATGTACCGGTAGTTGCTGACAGTTACTCTTGCTAACAGTACGCAAATGGTTTAGAAGCTTTGCTTTCTTCTGGTCACTGAGGTAATCAGCTGGAAAGAGAGGAGTAGAGATACCGGTCATTGGTGATCGTTCAAGTTACCATGGTTACCGGGACGTCGAGTTTTTTACCAGTGGCGGCTTACCCTACTGTCCTACCGTAAATAACCAATTTCAAAGCGGCATTCCTGCTGTCTTCGTGATCATCTTCTGTATGTCTCCAAAACTGCCTACCTCTGACTCAATACTCACCAAAGTTCACGTTTGGTTTTTGGGTTTTGTTGGCGAAGGATAGCGGATCAAAGTCGATGTCCATGGTTGCCACGGCAACAGTCCTGTCATAGAATTAGAGAGTGACGATAGGTCAAGGAGGGTAACACTTTTGGAGTATGTGTGTACGTATTTCATATCAAAAATCAAGAGTTCTGATAATAGCCTATCATTTAATATCTGAGTCCAAGTTTATTGTACATTATTCAGCTGGAACCGAGACACACCCGATGTGATCGAAATCGCAGTTCCCTGGAACCTAAGTCCAGTTTTATTGTTGAACGAGCCATAACTATTGTAAGTCGGACTTTTATTCCAAGGACAACCATTCCCTTCACACCTGTCCTGAAATATCGACAAACAGCCAATTATTTGTCTTTTGATTGACGGCTGCTGATATTGAAGAAAAGAACAAAAAATACCTGAATTTTCGTAAATGATGCCAGTACATGTATCTGGGAAGAAAGTCGATGATTGGGGCGACTGCCGTAACAATCCACTTGTTTGTTCTTCCGCAGTCGAAGTAGGGCGTGGTCAGCTGTACCTGAGAGTCGGTCTCAGAAGTTGGACCAACGAAAGGGAAAGCTTGGTATCTCTGTGGAAAGAATCCTTGTCTCTCCATCACGATGTACCTCGTCTTGTAACGCCATCGGTGCCCGTAGGTCATTTCTGGTAAAAAGATTCGATACCAGGGGGTGTATCGCTCCGCGGTAGAAGAGGTATAGTTCTCCATGGCGGCCATATCTACCAGGTGGAAGGTGTCCTTCGAGTCGTCTGCTCGGACCGCTCTGACACCAAACAACGGATAGGTGGCGTTGAAGGGAACCACATAGTCGAAATTAGGATACATGACGTTCTTATCAAAGTAGACCCCCGATGCCCTCGCCTCAGGGACGGAGGCTGCTAATGTGCTTGAAGAAAGGTAGTAATAATCTTGGTTTGGTTGAAGATTGAAGTCACGTGATGTATTTAGCCTCTGCAGTATGAAGCTAAAGAAGAAGGCCCTGTCCAACACAGCTGTCTTCATCCGCTGGATTCTGTCGTCATGTTTTAGGTTGTTAGTCAGTCGGTAATCAGGTTGAATCTTTAATTGCATGGCGCTCAGGTTGTGGCAGTTTCCCGCGTTGACAGCCGCCATCTTGGCCCGGATATCGTCTGCTGTCGCAGTCCCCAGCAACATGGCGGCCGCCAGGAGAGTGAAGAGGACGATTGACGTCATGGTGTAGTGTCTGAAATTAAAACTGGGGTCACTCACTGGCAACTTATCATGCCTGCCGGAGTTTGTTCAAAGGCCTTGATGAAATGAAATACTTTTATGACGCCAAAATACGAAGATCATAATTAGGCAGATGGTAAAAATCAGAGTAATGGTGATGACCAGTTGTGCAGTGTAAAACATGCAAATGGTCAGAAATCGACTTTCGTGGCATGCGGAGTGATTTCTTACCTTTCCTGATGAAAGTAGAGAGAGCATTAATCCCAGTATCGTTTTATAAAAGGTTTTTAGGTCAAATATTGCCACGAGCGTCATTGGCCAATTGGAAAACAATCGGGAAACTATTTCGGAGTAATTTCAGCCCACATGGTTATAATTGTCTGAACAATTATGTGTGCAATAATCGCAGTTGGTTTTACTGCGACGAGGCCATAACAATGTCACTAAGTGACTGGTGATCACTTCATTCACAAAGTTCGTTTCTTTAATACCTGCATAAAGCCAGCCAAGTCGGGCTAACCGGTGTAACAGATCAAAGTCCCCCTGGAATCAAAGTCCGGTTTTATTGCTGAACGAGGGATTAGGAGATATGGCAATAGAAACCATGAGCAATGCTTTGTCCTTATGTTTTATTCTTTTCATTTATAATAAACATACATACATACCATGACCAATCAAACATAGCCATATTGCAGGGAGTGAGGCTATTACCAAAAATAGATACCGGTAGCTCGCTTATCTTTTTTGCTATTACATAGCGGACTTTGATCTCTTTCTGCATTACCTGAACTTATTCGGGTATTGTTCCAACATGCTCGAAATTTGTTTTTTTTAATTTTAATATAATTAGGTTTTTGTCAAAAATGAGGTAGCGATCTCCATGTCGATGTGCTGTTGTTCGACATTGAATTCGTTACCCGACCAAACTGATATGACCTTAGAGTAATAACTCACGGCAGACTATTTGCACTAAACACAATAGCACAATTATAATTTTGAGATCTTCTCTTCAATGAGGGGTCATTATTTTCTGCTGACCCCCTGGCCCCGTTACAAACACGAGCGAACAATGCCCCTCCGTGTATTACACTTCCATAAAATCCTAGTTACACCACTAAGCCGCTATTAGAATGGACTAAACATTGTCATTTTACCGCAGATTGCGGACGGTCACTCGGGTCCTGTGGGAACTTTTCCCCAGGACTGCCTCGCGACATATGGTCCAGCGAGGTCCGCTATTTCAGGCTCCGCACGGACAATACGCGAACTGATCGGACAATTCACGACCAATTAAAGATGGCGGGAAGTTGACGAGGGAGAATCGGAGAACATCTGTAGAATTAAAACAACCTGCGCTTTCCTTTTCTTGAATCTCATGTTGATTCAGGTCTTGTTGGGGACCGTGAGAAACCAGGAACTGTCCATCTGTGGTAATGATGAACAATCAGAGAGGTTGTTGTGGGTCACGTGGTAATGATGACCAATCAGGGCGAGTGTTGTGGGTCACCAACTCTCGACCATTGACCCTCGTGCACGTCTAGATCTACTCTTTCATAATATGATGAAATTACGATTGTCATGCACATTACATATTATATGTTTGGGCCTAGATAAGGCCAATGATTGAGTGACGAAACTTTTTCACGATAGTAGTTTATATTATTCAAAAAAACTTTGCATACCAAAACAATGTTTTTAGGAAAAATCATATTTTAGAAGTTGTTTTAGTTTTAGAACACTCCGACAAAAACGCGTCCCTTAAAAAGCGTTTTAGTTATACTATAGGCCTAGTGGTGTTTACGCACGCAATAGATCTTCCCCACCACGCTGGAACAGCGTTTTATCTTAAAGCACGTTTGAAAATATGAATATTTAAAATGCTTCTTATGTTATAACAGATTTTTGTCAAAACATGTTTCGGATAAAACAGCTTTGAAAGTAAGTCTGCAGACTGTGTTGCCATGCAGCCCCTCAAATGCAAATGTTATTTTGTTCAGAAGGATATTGCAAAGTTACTTCAGCAGACAACGTAGAAATAAAAGATTCTAGAAATAGGCCTATACTTCGGCCTTCAGTACGCGGAGAGCCGTGATCGGCCGGACAGAATTAGGCGGGAGAAGGCCTCCACTGCAATCTACCAGTAGACATTGGGAGGTATTCATAAAAGATAGCAAATACTTTTACTTAAGATTTGAACAGCGAGATCGAATGTAAATGTACTACAAAACTTGAAGTAAAGCATTTGCTTGCTTTTATGAGTATCAGCAAAAATAGATCTATTTTTGGTATCAGCCAATGAATCGAAAACATCGTCGCAGACTTACTATTGAGATCCTTAGATACATGCATATCAGAACAACACCGATCATGAGATGATACTTGGGGCGTCAAATGCAATGGAATATGTCATGTATGTAGGCCTACTTTGTTTTCGTTATGAATGTCGATGAATAATATATTTGCTCAAAATCGTGACGCTGATCAAATATGAACAGATAAAGGGCCCTCCCGCCTTTGTTTGATCGACCAAAGTTTACGCCAGCTGAGCCGATTGAAAGGCTGACGTTATATGTTCATGTAATAGTCCTCTCCCCTCTGAGAGGTAGATTATCATCAATCGGTTTGTCAACCTGCCTCGAATCATACAGATCATGTTTGTCCTGATGATATTTTACACCAACCAGCTGGCAACCTCGTTCCAAGTGTCTTCCCCATTGGCCGACATGTATTGCAAGTAAGATACACACTGGAGCCAAAATCCGTCGGTTGTCCGTTGCTAGCGCCACCTATGATGAAGTGACCACACTGATACGAGCCGAAAAGATAGGCCACTTTAAAGCGCCACTGTGTATGCATTAGGTTTTCTATCTCGTGGCGGCCGACGTAACCTTTGACCTTTAGATTTACCGACGTGATCAATGTACACCGTAGGCCTATACCACAGCTACATATACATGTAATTCATGGTGGCGAGGTTGATCATGATCTGGTGTATCAGAACGATGCTCGACAAGGCTGTTCAAATCTACCCAATGATCTACGTTGATGCCCATTCCGTTTCTCAACTCAAAGATTTCTGTTGACAATCATCTGATCGATTGTAGACATCACCTTTGGTTTGGCCTTGCAATTTGCTCGTTGTCTTAATATTAAAAAATTGGGCGGGGGGGGGCGTCTCAGGCATGAACCCCAAGCACGCTACCGCCGTCCTGTGAGGGCGTCACTGTGCAAATTGCCAGACTCTCCTCAACTTCCCACATTCATGAATTAAATTTCACTCCCAGTCTAATAAGTAATATACACTGTACGACATGGGTCATGGGTTGGACAGGACACCAGGCTTATCCCGTTGGTTCCAGATTCTGCCGCCANCCCCCCCCCCCCCCGCCGCGCGGTGGCTCGCGACCTTCCTGCCTGGTGAGGCCTTGGTCAGCGCTCACTGTGCCTAAGTCACTGTCAACACATTATTATTGATCATTCTTCGCTGATGAAACGAATTTCGCCGTGTAATGAAGCAGAAAATATCGTGATTGATCAGGTAGCCTTGTGAAATGGCGTCGCTGCGCGTAGCGCCATCGTGGCCCAATGGATAAGGCATCGGCCTCCTAAGCCGAGGATTGCGGGTTCGAGTCCCGCCGATGGTTGATGGCCATTTTTTCCTTTTCTTTTCCAACGTTTTTTAATCATAAAGCTTACCTTTTCGTGATGGCATGATATTACCGGTATTTTAAAAGAAACAAACGGGGTAGTACCCATTAACCGCGATGAAGCCATTTTGCAACTGAGTGCCTCGTTTAAACATGGGCCATTGAACCATCTTTTTTGAAGATGGGGATTTGGCCTAGTGGTTTAAGGCGTGCTGCCCCTTAGTGCTGGCGATTGATGCCTTATGCGAGGGTCCGTGGGTTCGATTCTGGTAGGAAGCAATGTCTTTCACCTTAGAGACCATATTTCTATTTCTTTCTCATACATTTAGTTCATAGGTTTGTTAGTAGATGGCGCGCAGTATCGGTTGTAACGTTGCTTCCCGCATTTCGAGTTGAAAGATGCTTCGGTTTGCCGACAACCAGTCCGGGATGTGTTTATACATACTTGTACCCCGGCATGGGACACCTTCATTTTTCTGGAAACCGTCAAATATATCCAGTGACCATCTTGTTTTTGGCTTGACAACAGAGAAATTTTTACCATCTGTTTTTGCAGCTGTCTTATTGGAGTGGCTGAGATTCTATTGTCTGTGTTTCTAGCTGTTTCTAGGGGGAAGGTGAAAATGCACAGAAAAGTCGGTTTGGTACATTTGTAACATTATAGTTCCATATTGATAACTAAGTACAGTACGCAGTTTACACTCTTCCCTTCTTGCTTGTTTAGCTACATTACATATCGGCTATTCTTATTCCTCCGTCCATGATTTTTTGTGATGGGCGATTTACATGAATTGTCTGTGTGCAAAAATGCAGGCATGATGATATTAGGCGTAAATAACTACAAGTTTTTCCCATCCCGCGAGGCTGACGATATCCCCACCGCCCACACACCAATGAGATGCCTGAACAGGGATCCCTCTCTTGTTCTCGCTGTTGGAAAGAATACACCAACAGTTGGCATGGAACCTCCGGGGTTTGCACTGTCACTCGCGTTGCTACGTTGGACATTCGAGGCACCATATGATCGGTGTCCTGGGGACGCGTGCCCGACCATGAAATCAGCTGTCACAACTTGAGCGGGGGCTGGGCACCCGGAGACAGAACAAATCATTAATTAGTTTGATTCCTGTAATGAAAATTTTATGCGCCATGGAACAACGCGTTTTGCTGCATTTAGTTGTGACGCTTCTGAGCTGGAGACAGTCGCAGCTTGTAGCTTTATGCGTCAGGCAAGACACCATCCGATAAAATTGATCTCACGGAATGACATCTATGGTCGATCTTGGCCGAGATGCTATCCGAAAGCACTTGTATTATTTTCTATATTTTGTGTCCTCAAGATTTCTCCCAGGTCTTATGTCCACTTTGGTCTGCTTTATGTAGTGGGCATACTGTTTTCATTATGTTTATATTGACGAAGTTCGCACTCCTCTTTTTCAAATATCTCTCCTTGATCACACCAGATGGTTGTGAACATAAAGTTGTCTCCGAATTTCGCAAATTTTCGACCCCAACCGGGGTCTTCCGTGATTACACTTCGGAGGAAGTCAGTATAATCCGTCCACGATTACACCATACTTTGTGAAAGAACAGGCAGGGAACTTATCATCACCATGAATTAACAGCAGGAAAGGTGATGAAGGTGTTTGTCAACAGATTAAATATGGTCGAGTGTAAATAATATGTGATCTGGAAACAATAAATGATCAACCATTTGTTTTACACACCTACAGTTGATCGGTTTATTGACCGGAAAAGGACGTCAAGTTGTTGTCACCAGTCAGGCGTGTTGCCTGTTGGCATGTTGTTTGTTGCCAGGTCCAATACTGTCAACTGGACGCAAACCGAGTTTGATCTCATTGGAACACGATGGGTCTCTCTTTGGGTCGAATGTCTGCTATGGCACGCCAAAGCGGAATTTATTCAACCCTGTGAAAAACATGTCAACATTTGAGAAACACATGTCAACACAACGAAATACACGACAAGAATTTTTCAAACATGTGTCAACTTTCAAAAAACATTGACAACATTTTCAAACATATGTCAACATTTTTTTCGTTCAACATTCTTGAAAAAAAATTTTCAACATTCACATGACTTCTTGAAAAAAATCGTTCAACATCTTGAAAA
>NMRB01000998.1:141418-174726 GCA_002633025.1 Notospermus geniculatus | reverse complement strand
ATGGAGGAATAACTTCAATAAGCAAGATTCCTCCATGGACCGAGAGTTGGTTCTCTTTGATGGGATTTTTTCCTAACCGTAGCCATTTCGGTGTGTCACTCTATCCACGGACGATGGCCGTTCCACGGTCTTTCTTTCCGTTTCTGATCATCTCTAATCCAATATTTTTACCTTTTCAGATTCTGATGCAAAACCTTCATTTTTCACGAACAAAACACACTGAGATTACCATGTTGCGAGTGACGGAAAAACTTCGATCAGGATGTAACAAACGTGAGCTGTCAGCCTCCCAGAAAGTTTCCAAGAAATATCTCAAGGCTCACATGAAAAAACTACACAGAAAGGAATACAGAAAACTCCGAGAGATGGTGCCTGCTGTAGCTCACAAGGATAAAGTGTCAAAGGTAGGTCTAGTGTTATTTAACATGGTTTTTCCCTGAATGATGTGTTGTATATTAATTAGATTATCAACAGCTTCATGTACCAAGTCCAAGACAAGGTGTCATGTTCCAATATACCGTACAACTCTCCGATGATTTATACTTTACTTACCGGGTCCGGACCAGCAAGCTCGGGTAACGTCACCTTGTTAAGTTTCACCTGTCCTCAGCATTCCACTCTGACTCATTCGAGACCAGGTATTGTGAGTCCTTCAGTCTCCTTGATACGGATAGTGGAACTTGGAACAACGGCAGTCTGTCGTGTCCTTCTGTTGATCAACGGGACGGACTCTAATTTCTTTACCTGTCGATTTCCGATAAACTGTGGAACTTGCTGATGAACAGGAAGACAACTTCCAGAATCTTGCAAATTTTCGGCCCCAACCGGGGTTTTCTTCAGGCTGGCACTTTCAAGTCGAGCTACCAGAAGTGTAAAGGAACTTGGGTTTCATTCTTTAGTTGAAGGCTATTCGGTCACTTTAAACACTGTAACAACCTTCTAATTCGCTCCAGTAAAATGCATCAGGTTCTTGTAGCTATAGTCTTGATTCTCCCCTGGTCTGGATGTTGGTTGATTGACTTTTTTACAGTTCATTCTGAAGAAATTAACTTCTAAGATAAGAAAACAGACCTTCTTTCTTTGGTATTGTTGTGATCATGTGCGTGGTAGGACTATCTTGATGCTACAGGATGTCGGGCCGTGCGCGCAGGTCAACCACCCCCATACATCATTCATCTATCTTTGGTGCCCCGTGTTCCATTCACACTGGCAAACGGCATCCTATTTGGTGCAGAAGCCATTCTCTCTCCTCATCCGTGCCTCAGGGCAGCACCGCGCGGCTTATCACCGCCCCACAGCCCCATCACTCGTAACTTGACCATACCCTAATCTGTTGCAACCTAACCTGGCGGCGATGCCTGCATACATTAGTGTTGAAAATGAAGACGTTATGACAGCAAACATAATGAAATGACTGTAATTAGTCAAGCATTAGGGCAGGGGTGACGCCCGTAGCTGTGCTAATACTTATACCACTGTTAACTGCACGAAATTATTTCTACCCCTCATTAGCTGAAATTGACTTGCCGACGTTTCTTTCAAGTTTTACTTTCTAATGATAACCTATTGTTCGCCTGCCCCCCGGGGGATGCGGGGGCAGGGGAGAGAAAGCGAGAGATCCTGTAAAAGATGTAAGGCCAGTCGGCATGGCGACGCGTGCTGTCGCTGTCTCCAAGCTCCTAGTGACTGTAACAGGCAACATTATGGCTTCCCGATTAGGCCGAGTAGAATGGAACACTTGTCCACATGCTGTTCATTGACAGATGGGATTAACACTGATCATCATCACGTTTTGGGGGCTTCATAATTGTCTCTAAATCAAGTTGGGGATAGGCAGGTCCTGTTTCGGCCGTCTTTTGCGAATATGACTCGGCTGCCGGTAGAGGACTGGGGCGCTAGTGCTGGGTCGGCACAGACCCTTTCAAAACGTCCACATCCCAAACAGCCCCCCCCCATCAAACATGTTCATCCCTGCCGTATCACGAAGATTCTCCCACGAGGGACAACAATGGTTGGAGGTCAAGCTGGCCTTGGATTATACCTCGACCATTGTCCATCTTGGTCAGCCTCGTCCCCGGGCCTCGTCGTTGCTTTCGGTCCAGTGATGACTGAACGCACTGACGCAAGGCCTGAGAGGTGGAACTTTCCATGTGAGCCCCCTTGAACCACAACCACAGCGAGACCAGCGAGCGACCGCAGTCGTGGGAAAACAGCTGCTCGTATTGTCCCATTTCAGATGAAGTGTCCGTAATCAGGTCGGCCAAGTCTTTTCTCCATAAATGTTGCATGGAGTTGTTCAAGTCACTTTTCACTCCCTTTTTCTTACCCTGTCAGTTTGGTGAGGAGAAGATATGACATCCGCAAATGATTAAACTAAAACTGGTTCCCGTCATATCTTTCCAGGTGACCGTGATAGAAGAAGCCATTAAATACATAGATGAATTACACGCTGCTTTAATTGAGAGACTACAGGCGAGCACAGGACGTCTACACCGACAAGGTAAGAGTTATCCCCATCCTAAATGTCATTATTTCGTCCCTCTGTCGTCCGTCGTGGTTTCGTCCAGGAGTAAACAGTCCTAGATCTTGGCTTTACAAGTTTAACAGTCGTTCTAAAGAAACAAAATTCTCATGAGAAAAACCCTAATATTTCAATGAAATTTGTCTTTTTCTTGACAACTCAAACAAAATTCCGTCGGTTAAAGACCAGCTGTGTTTCTTTCATGGTTACATCATGGACCTCGCCATTCCGTCCGCCCCCTACAAACATTCTCCCCAAGACTCGTCACCGAGCAGCTGCCTTTTGAGTAATTACACGACATAAACCCCGGGCAAACAATCACGTCATCAAAAACCCGCTATTAGAAATTCATCGCCAGAAAACCCGTCGAAATCTTTAAAAAATGTGATCCAGAAAGGAGCGTGTGAACGTTGTTCTGTCTTTGACTGTTGAATGGAGACTGCAGCCATCTGGTTCTCTCATTCCGTTACTTGGTGTATCGTGAGGAAGTCTTCCCGGGCGTGTGTTCATCCATTGAGACCATCTTCTACCTTCAAGGTGAATGCATGTTTTAGTATCAACATTTTGTAAATTTGATACGTTTTAGTAGAACCTAAAAAGTTACCATCCATTCGCCAATAAACTTTTCCCATCCTAGCGATGAGCCGTCGTCACAAATGATTCCTAAACCAGCACAGGATGATTGGTCCATTCAAAGCTGTTCTTTCACAGAGATCCCGACATTTCTCAACCATTTAAACGATGGTACTTGAAAGAGGAACCAATTAAATTGAGATTTGGTCGGATGATGACGTCATTTGGTCAGTGATAGTGCCAAGGATCGTTTAAAGTGTAATTAAGTGACCAGACCAAAATGACCACAGCTAATCCGACTGAAGCAACAGTCAACAGTCTGATTCAGGCTAAGTTGAAATATTAATCCGTGTATTGCTGTACGTTATGTTGTCCCTGAAGCACTGATCAGTCTGTTATTGGCAAGGGTGAGACGGATTAGCAAAAAGTGATTCACCCGACTTCGGTGACAACTGAGCCATTTCATTCTAACTTGGTCGAACTATTCTACGCTTCTCTGAACAACGTTTTGTATCTAACCACACAATTGCTCTTCACATTAAAGCTGGACCAAACTAGTCTTTCGATACCGTGAGAAGAGAAACGTTTTAAGGAGATTTGAGTGACAATTCAAAAGGGGCCATTTATCCCTTTGAAAGCAAAACACTGCAATTCCATGCTCCGCCAACAATGGTCGGTCGCTGGATAAATTTGATCATTGAATTGAGTCCGATTCTCCCACGGCCAGTTTCGGCGCAACATGCAACCTCGCCACCAGGGAGTTCAAGCTCTTTAAGATTCTTTGCAGTTTGGTGTCTTGTCTGCACTGACAGCAGCAGTAGGCCTGTCCTCATCTAAACGGTCTTTGGAATGTCGTGTGCACCAAGGACCCGTCGTTCCAACGAACATGATTAACATGTTTCTGAAAGTTAGACTCGAGTGTAACCCGAATCCGAGGTCCATCTGCCAACACACTGCTGACATACTCCACCCCACAATAGTTTTCTAGTCACCCCCGGCGACCATATGACATATGGAGCAAAAACCGCGATGCAAACAAATAAAAAATGGTTGCCAACGGAGACATGGGGGCGAGGTTTGTAGAGGTATTGCATTCTTCCACTTGAGCCGTGTGCGGTGGACGTCTTACCTCAGTGAATGCCCTCACAGGACCAGATGTCGCCGTACAAACCTCGCTGAGAACCAAACTCGCCATCAATAGACTGATACTCACCTCGTCATAACAAGTCCTCCAGCCTATTGTTGGACGATTTTGGGTCAGCGGACGAATGGGGTGTTAGACATGCAAGATGGTCCACCTACCGTGGGAACGGTGCCACAAATTCTCCGAGATGTCTCTTATTATCTCATACCTCCTCAGTGTTTTATAAGAGGGAACAAGGGCACACCTGGATGGGACAGTTTCTTTTATTGACCTGTGCGACCGCAAGTTGGCTATTTGGGGTTTCTTCACAGATTATTTGTATCCACGAGGTTTATAGATAAGTTTATGTATCCTCTCAGTGGGATTATGATAACTCCTACGATGACGTCCTGGCAAATACAGTTTAACGGTGTTGATTAGGTTTCACTGCTGAGGCGTGATTAGAGACTGTTCGATATAACCGACCGACCTTGCGGAGACAGTAGAGAACTGAACTCTCTTTAGGCGGGACATCCTTCTCTATCTACGCGTTAAAAGTGACCACAAACCATGGTAACCACACTCGACTTGATTTAAACGTCTTCACACCAATTGACAAATCCCTCGACACTTTACCAGAACCGCAGCAGTCCTGAGAGATCCACAGATCAAAAGACCCGCGAAATGAAGAATTAAACATAACAAAAGGCTACGCCTTGAAGAAAGAGCTCTTCAACTTTAATTATAATTCCATCACTGTGGTTTTCATTGGCTCTCCATGGAGTGAGGATCCCCGTCATGTCACCACGGTCTGGCATATGGCACGATCGGCTTCCGAACGCGGCGTCCATGGATCACGATCTCATCATCAACAGACAATTAATCTACCATAAGCGTGATCGCTCTCCCGGCCGAGCCCCGTAACTCGGGAGGGTCCGTCACTGGGTCCTCAGGAACGCTTGATGGAGGGAGCAGCACACACCCAGACCATCTGTGCCTTGGTCTCCGTCTCCTCTAGACATGGAGGGAGAGATTGGCCCAACAGATTGGGAGGAAGTCCTCTCTAAGTGACTTCATCATTCCATAGTCCCCCAGTTGTGTCGGTTTATAACAAGGCCGAATCTTCATCAGCCATGGGAAAAGCCATATGAAATATACATGGGAAAAGCCATATGAAATCTACCGTTTCCAACGACATCCGATACCGTGGTATTCAAATACATTGTCAGAATACTATAAATTCTTAAAGCCACTTGAGTTGCAGGCACTAATTAACCATGTAACAATAACCACCAACAACTATGATATGCTGATTTCAACCACCAATTCAACATACTTCTCTCAATAAGTATTGAAGTACCATAAAAACGTTTCAATTCCACCTCAAGTATGTCGTGTTAATACTTACTTGTATTGTAGAATACGTCTGGTAGCTTGCTCAAACCGGACTGAAACCAAGTTGATGAAGTTTTTGGAGAATATACAGGTGGAAAATTCAAAGGTTTCAGTCAATGTTGTTATATCTGGTTGGCGACGTCAGCAGGGATATGTTCACATGGAATCCGCCATTGTTTCGAAAACTCTTAAAACTGCGAGTCAAACCCGGCAATAAGTGAAGTTCTTTTATGATAACAAAACAGCTGTACATAATTAACGTCAACTGGGGAGCCTGCCTGTGTGAGGAGGATGTTGGAGCCCCGATAGACGGGATGACAATAGACCATCAGCTATCATTGACGAACAATATTGGCCCGCAGATCTTCACTTCCGGTGTCATAGACGCCACAATGGAACCGTATAGTTTGAAAACAAAAGTGGGAGCGAAATTGGTGGCAGGATGTCACATCCTGTTGTGTTCCCAGAATCTGGACAGCTCTTGTCGCGCAACTCATCTTTATCGTGGTTCTCTATACCGGAAGTTACGTAACAGTTAAGATGCTTTGGTCGACATCCTTCAAGACTGCAATGTCGCGTCGTTCTGAAGCGCAATTTGGGTGTGTTATACAAACTACCATCACAACATAAACAGTCTCTGTACCTGCACACTACACGTATAGGAAGAAATACCCAAAATGTAGTTATCGTTAACAACTGGTAAAGCCAAGATCTCGAACTTTCTCTGCTATCCTTTTCTACTAGATTTTCTAACTTTTAATACCAACTGTCATATGGCGATCATTTTGATCCCAGACGACACTGGAATGTCCAACGGCAGACGACAGGTTGAGATCGGTGACTCTCCGTCGGGTGGAGGTGGGAAAAGCAAACACACTCAGCAGAATATCTTGAGTGTGATTGGTTGTTATCTCAGTGACCTCATCTTGACGGTCAAACGTTCCCGTGGGAGATTTCTACTTTTGTAAATATCTTTCACGAAAAAAGGTGCATATTGAATTAGTTGTAACCGTTGAAACTTCTGTGACGCTTTGCTCACCTGTTCCTTATTCTGTGTCTTTCAGATGCCACGCCCAATCCAAACCAAGCCGAGATCAATCAGCGCATGCTCCATGAAATGGTGCTCAGGAATCTACAACCCCTCCATACGATAAAAGTCAACCCTATTTGTGAAAAACAAAGAAAAGTAGCCACCTATCTTAAAAAGACGGATAAACTCCCAAAAAGAGACTCTTGAGTGGAAAACCATTGAGAGGACAATGAATATCTTTAAGACAGAATCTGCATTCTTTGGATTAAAGCACCTTTAACAGGACTGAAAATTATTCAAGATTCTCTACGTCACATCAACAATGGATGCCGTCCAATGTGTACATGGCTGGAGTGTGATTGTACATGGCTGGAGTGTGTTTCTAGGGCTTTCATTGGCCGTGTAGAAAGCTGGATATTCCAAAATGACTTGATCCACCTATGCAATAAGACAATCATCTTTGGTGACCAATTCAAAGGATGCACGTTTTGTTTCATTTTGTAAACTAGTCAGGCTTGTAACATAAATTGTGAATATTAAATGTACATAGGACAGTATTTGCATAATAAGTGTACATATTTTGGTGTGCTATTTAAGGGACTTGTCAAAGAATGGCGTAGTAAGGAAGGGTCGTGTAGTTTGTCCACGAAAAGTGCTGGGCAAAGTCCACGGCAAATTTGGGTCCGATTTGCGAAGATTGTGCGTTCTATGCAAATTTGTGTTCATTTTATACCCCTTAATTACACATCCTTTCTGAAGCCCCATAACGTCCAGCGGGGTGTTTGTTCAAGCATTCGCCATCTCAATACGTCATTTCACAAAAGATAACCACTTTCTTACACTCATCTGAGAGGAAAGAAAGTTCTTTGTGTCTATGATAATACTCTTGACTTTCTACAGCAGTTAACGTCGTGTCTGTTTATTTTAGAAAAACGATTTGACCTGAGGGTGAAAGTGATTTACTCTTGTACGTAACCGCGGCCCCACCCACTCACCATAATTGCTGCTCGTGATTAAGGTTGTTTTTATGCAGTGTGGCCCTGGGACAACCGTGACACTATCGTAACTGTTAGTTGGAGATCATATTGTAATTAGCTAGGAACCTCAAGCCAGCTGTCCTATCCGTTAACTCACACACCGTCAGATAACGCGTGCAAGGACGTTTTTTCAACTCTCAGAGAAAATGGTAAAATGAAGAGGACAAAGACTTGGTTAACAGCCCGGGGATCCTACCCTCTTAATTATTTATTGTCATTTCACGTCAACCACAAAGTTTATAAATCACGACTCCTTCCTCTTCTACATCATTCTTTGACCTGTCAACGTCAACATTCAAATTGACGGACGACGTATTCTGAAAGACAAACATTTTGTTTTCCGCCCTCTCCAGTGACCATGGTGAAGGACATGGCCATTTGACGCTCTCAACATTAACCTTTGAAAGAAATTCATGATTACTGTTTTATATGCAATGATTTACTCAGCAGGCAGCAGTTTGTCCATTAATGGACCGTGTCGTCTTCTTTTGTGTAGACGATCTGTAGAAAATCCAACAGGCCAATAGGCCCTACCGGTATGATATGATCCAAAATGAGGCAAACTTCTCACTTCATTATTGGCACCTTAATCTTGCCACGTCGATGATCATCACCTCGATCGTCGGACTTCATATTCAGTTGGTTCATGTTCATCTTTGTACATAGACTAATACTCATCTTCAAACAAATGTCCATGTTGGCCACAAATCATTTTTGTACCATTTTACAACCTCACATTTTATAGAATACATCGAGATGAAATGAAAATATGCTTACTACCTTTGTTTTTTTCTTTTTGTCGATTGATTTCATTGATTTCGTCCTGTTGTTCTGTGATGACTGTAGGCCTAGGATGTGTTCTTGGTGTAGCTGGACAGAACTAACTCTCTGCTGGGGTACCATGCTCACGGTGTAGCATGGGCTCACGGTGGACCTTGCTGGACAGAGCTCTCTGCTGGGGTACCATGCTCACGGTGTAGCATGGGCTCACGGTGGACCTTCCTGGACAGAACTCTCTGCTGGGGTACCATGCTCACGGTGGACCTTGCTGGACAAAGCTCTCTGCTGGGGTACCATGCTCACGGTGACAACATTTCGACACCCGATACCAAATGTTACAGGAAGTTCAAGGATAACATTGAGCAACAGTTGTGCAATTCAAATCAAGGTAGTAATTAGTAAACACTGCCATAATAAAAGGTAAATTGCCATGATGAAAATTCCTTCAACCGAAAGTGAAAGGCCTTTGTGTGCCAGACTTCACCGACCCGGGGTGACCTGTATGAAAGCATTCCCGCGGTTACTTTTAGAAATACAATGTATGCAACTGAAATATTAGCAACATGTATTTTCTCCTTTAATGCACGATGAATGTGACTTAAATGTCTTTTAACGTCTTCAATTGCCTCTTTATGATCAGAGTTGCTGGGTATTAACTTCTGAGTGTTGTCTCCGTGTGTTAGAGACTCGTCAGTCCTCGGATGGTATAATTATAATCATTTGGCATCCCGTTGCGTGCGTTCGTTAATAACCTTGTACACCCTGCATCCCTGACTCCAGGACTGCTGCAGCAGCATCCATTCAGAGTCGAACAATGCGACATGCATAAATAAAGCAAAAAACTTTCATTTATACCGTGGAAAAATGACATGTTGATGACAATAGCTCTGTGAATGGTAAGAAGTATCCCGGGCTGTTGTATCGGCTTTTCACCTTCCTCTGAACTTTGCTGAAGAAAACAATAAAATGGAAATCGGCATCGGGAGCACACACGCCGTGATGGTGAATGGTGAATAGCTAATCTTTGGCTTCTGAGTCGGATTGTAATTAAAGGGTAGCATGCAGTGATATCTCCATTCATTCACTTGTGCTGTCAATAGGAATTAGGCTTCACCACACCCCCAACTCTCTCCTACACACAAACTTCTTGCCTCTTCCTTACAAAGGCTCGACTTCTCTCAACCATCGCTAGCAGACTGAGGGCCTCACTAACGAACCTGTTACCATGAGCAAGAAGCTGTGTCGTCTGAACTTTCTGCCCTTTTCCGTGATGATGACTGGAGGAGTCCTAAAGAATGGACAAGGAACATCTGATGGTACTCGTTTCTGGTCTGAACATTCTGACGTTTGGCTAGATTCCGATGGGAGACTTAACTGCCGTTAGAGGCCGCCACCAGTTAGCGGTCCTAGAACGTCACGACATTTGACGTCATAGAGCAGAAGTGCACGTCACAACGTCATACATAATGACATGAGGCCGTGGCCTATGTCTGTGACGTCAAATTTTGTGGCGTTTAGGACGCTAATAGGCGCCCTCTAACGGCAGGAAAGGCTCCAATTCTGATCGATCAACGGTCATCATCTGACTCGTCAACTTTCTTGACTCAATGTACACGATCAATTTGATAGTACCAATTGGTCTCAGAGGAGTTGAGAAGCTTTTTATGATGGGTGCGGTACCAATCAGCATATCAAAATGAGTTGTAATGAGTTTTAGAGTATTTAGTCGGGTTCCAAATCGTCAAAAATAGGGTCCCGTGGGAATTTCGTGAAGAAAGTTGCCGACATACTTCAATCGAAAGAGTAGCACTTCCTGAACAAGAAAATTGTTGCCGGCACTTTGGCATTTTCTTTTGAAAGGAATATGGGCGGTTTCCATGGCAACCAACCGTGAAAATCGCATTTTTTGTTAAATGCTGATTTCTGAGTCCTTGGCAATGATATTTTGTCCGCTCAAGTGCCTATTTATATTTAGTACCACGGCCGCTAAAATCCTATATCATCGTCAAGTTGATCCGGGTCAAGGCCATTCTAAAAGGTCAAGGTCAAATGGAAATTTTGACGTTTTCCCCTGAAATTTCCTGACTCTAAGTTCAAATCTCGTGTGTATGAACATACTGAGACATAACAAANATCGTCTGCTAAAATACGTCACCTCTTTAGGATGGAACAATGTCCTATGGAGGCTGAGGCGGCTGACCTCCAAAGATTATGGTTTATGGATTGTTTGTCTTCCTGCTTAGGTAGGCCTAATTTAGTTTGACAACTAACATGTGTCACTGCACACTCGCTGATTTCGCCTGTTAGCAAAGTAATACACTGGGCTCAAGTGAAATGATACCTCCCCAGGTCAATACGTACATTTCGTTATTTCGTTGTCATTTCGTTATTTCGTTAAGTATCATAAGCCTCACTAACGAACCTGTTACCATGAGCAAGAAGCTGTGTCGTCTGAACTTTCTGCCCTTTTCCGTGATGATGACTGGAGGAGTCCTAAAGAATGGACAAGGAACATCTGATGGTACTCGTTTCTGGTCTGAACATTCTGACGTTTGGACCTAGATTCCGATGGGAGACTTAACTGCCGTTAGAGGCCGCCACCAGTTAGCGGTCCTAGAACGTCACGACATTTGACGTCATAGAGCAGAAGTGCACGTCACTACGTCATACATAATGACATGAGGCCGTGGCCTATGTCTGTGACGTCAAATTTTATGGCGTTCTAGGACGCTAATAGGCGCCCTCTAACGGCAGGAAGGTCTCCAATTCTGATCGATCAACGCTCGTCAACTTTCTTGACTCAATGTTCACGATCAATTTGATAGTACCAATTGGTCTCAGAGGAGTTGAGAAGCTTTTTATGATGGGTGCGGTACCAATCAGCACATCAAAATGAGTTGTAATGAGTTTTAGAGTATTATTCTGATATGAAAATGAGCCGTGTTGAACTGTTCCTCTTACAAACGTCATCATAATGCTGTCAACATTGTATAAGATGACCGTGGGATCGCGTTCTGTGGTCAAACAATGGCCTCTCCACATGATAATACGACCACTTGAGATAGTCTGATGTATTTGCGCAGTTCGAACACGTCTGTCTCGGCTTGCTGGCGAGGAACTTAGTAAATACTTGGAAGAAAGGAAAGGTGTCCATCCTCTCTTCTCTCAATCAAGATCACGTGACCACTGACGGGCAGCTGTCTGACAACCTTTGAACATATGGCAAGTCGTATTATAGTGTCATCAGATATGTTCTATCAACACGCTATTGTCTCTGGACGCTTGAATCATGCTTTACCGTCCATTCTCAACTTTCATGTTCAGTTGGTCGTCTTTGGCCGTACACCAGCAACCGTGTCGTCTAGCTCCAGATTGTTCTTGAAGGGAATGTGGAAGATCTGGCAGTCAATCACTGATTGGAAAACAACAGTGATCAGTTTCACTCATTACTATGAAGAACAATACGAGTTCCAAACGTTCGGTTTACACGATTATGGTATGACATGCATTTAATATGCCACGCTCAGAGCTGGCGTTTAGATGGAGACAAGTCGTAACGAGCCGCGAGGAAGAAACAATGGCCGCCATTATATGGCTTACTGCACAACACCGTCTGTCGTCTCTCAATATTAGTTCTTGATAACTGAATATCTCATTAATATCACCCTCTGGGTACAGATCACCGAGAGCAGACGGTTGTGTTATGGCGGGAGCGTCCTATCACCAACAGGCTGGGCACAAGGCGTCTGATCACGTGTCCTGCACACGATCTCGGAGAATCTCGCCAGCGGGGATCGAGAGTTGGGATCCTCTTGTGAATCCATCCGTGGTACTCCTGGCATACCCGGATGTATCGTGATCAGATGTTCTGTGATCACATGTGCCGGTGACGTCAAGCGACGGATCGGAGCTTCGGATCCACTCGTCGTCACTCAAAAGGCCATTCGGGCATATTCGGGCAGACTCGGGGAGCACTTCTTCGGAGAGCACATCATGTCCACTGATACCAGAATCTGACCACCGGCGGCCTCTCAAATGGCTAACGCTCTCCCAATTAGTGGTCAGGGGCGGGTTCTGATTCGCTGGTGAGGTAAAGGTGAAAGGTCATGTGCGAGCACCTGCGAGGGCCTCTCAGATGAACACCTCCATGTCGGCCCTCACAGTTCACCTGTAAATGCTTAATCAAGCTGACAATAAAGCAATAAATTGCCCCATTTATTTCGAATATTTCATTGATTGACAAAGGTGAGCTGGTTTAATTAGATTCAGAACACAGGTTTCATCGTTTTCCAGGTTTTATTCGGAGCCCGGTATCAGAGAGAATCACCAGGATTAATAATGAAATCTGTTATTACAATTCTAATATTCAATTTCAACAATTGTTATGATAATAAAGCGGATCGTGATTTCATGCACCTGCAGCAATTGTTAGTAAACTTAGATATTGAATATGAACATGAATGTTGTGACGTCACATTGCTGATTGGCCACAACTGCGGTTTAGGCCTAGTGACGTAACACTATTTGTTACTGATGGGCCAATGAGATATCAACTATTGATCACCACAATACTCTGGTTCGACTTTCTGAGAGAAGGTGAAATATCTTTAAGATCCTCCATCATCACTCAGATAGTTCACCCACCAGAGGGTGTCAGACGATGTAGGCTTTCTCCTGATGCTCAGATATTTGATGTATTTTGCTGATCATATTGTATTGTACGGTGGCCCATAAGGGACATTTAGTTTTTATTTTATATTTTAATTTTTTTTCTACTTTTCTCCGCGGAATAAACTTTTCTCCGCGGAAATAATGTTTTCTCCGCGGAAATAATGTTTTCTCCGCGGAAATAAACTTTTCTCCGCGGAAATAAACTTTGTGGAAATCGCTGATCAAAGCCAGAGTTTTTCTACGTGCAGAAAAGTTTATTCCACGGAATAAAGTTATTTCCGCGGAAAAAGTCTAATTCCGCGGAGAAAGGTTTAATTAGTCCGCGGAGAAAAGTTTATTTCCGTGGAGAAAACATTATTTCCGCGGAAAAAACATTATTTCCGCGGAGAAAAGTAGAAAAAAAAATAAAAATATAAAATAAAAACTAAATGTCCCTTATGGGCCACCGTAGTATTGAATGCGAGACCCTTTACCATGATACGGGGATCAAATGAAGGGGTTTCTTACTTCCTCAACTCTCATTGCTGCAGTGATCCTATCAACATGTGGTAAAAACCTATCATTTCATGAGATTCGTTTTTAATAAGTGTAACGTCCACGCCGCGGTCTGTCACCGTCTCAGCTTGACTGATTGGTAGAAAGGCGGCCATTGTTGGTGTGAAAGGATGGTAATAGAGGGAGAAAAGGGCCAGGTGATCTCAAGACTGCTTTGTGGTTTTCTCACAAGACCTAACAACACTTTGATATTCCTCCTAAAGCGCTGGTTTCATGGTAACCTGAGCGAACATTGCGTGGATCGTTCTCATAGAGATGAACGAACTTTTCTTTGAAAGTCCAGGTGGAACGGACCCGAATCAACGACACGTGCTCAGGCGACGCCCGATGGCCTCACTTGACCTTGACCTTGACCAGACAAAGCAGACGACATGTTTTTGAAGGACACGTCATATCATGTGGAAGAAAACAAATTATTTCAATCCAAAAAGTCAAGTTTGAGGAGTAACCTCTGTGGGTTATGACACAAGGGTCTTCTTTGTCTCTGGAGGGGTTTAAATGCTTTTTATGATGGTGTTTGTTGGCCCTTCATTCGTGTTAATTTAGCATGGTCGGTAATCATTGATATTTGACATATCTGACTGGTGAAGGTCTCACGTCTCTTTATCTTACAGCTCCATCATATTCATGACGATTGTTTAAAGCCTCAAGCCATGCTACAAATCAAAAGAATGAAAGTTACACCGTGTTTTCTTTATTTCATTTCTTATTTACGACGTTTATTCATTTCGTTTGGTGTTCTGCCTCCTCTTAAAGATTGAATAGATTTCTTGAGAACTCTGTAATTCAGTAAAATTACAACTCATGTTAGAGCCTCAAGCATGAGATTCAGAGATTGAAAATGCTTCAAACATGTCAAGTATAGAAATGATGGTGAGAAAGCAACCGTAATTTGACCTATTCACTTCTGTCTGTCAGTCTTACCCTCGCCTTCACTTTCAAATCCACAACCGTCCTGTATTCTTATGAGTAAATTGTTCAAGATCTATTTTCTTCCTAAATTCAAAGCCTGAGGTTTTTTTTTTTGTATTCTCTGACTCAAGCGTCACAACCGACAGTCATTTCATAGCCTACTGCAATGTGGTCGATAACGAAAGCTGCTGCCAACTGCAGCTGTTACGCACCAACAATTGTCAATTTCTCTGCCTGTGCATATTTACCAACCTTTACCATCATCTATACGGGAGGCTGGACCAGCATATACATGTATAATGATCATATCAGAAGCACCTGGCTCTCAGACCAGGAGATCAACCAGTGGATGTCAACAGTCATGGTGGTTCTTTATGAGTTTGACTCACTGAGAGCAAATGAATTGTGTGCTTCCAAGAATGTCATTGAAATATGGTTTATTTGATGTTGGGTGAAGTCAACCCGCTTATATCATAAGATACCAGCATCATTTCAGGCATTATTTGGTCATGTTCATCAGGGGCAAATCAAGCCATGACATCTTTCATCAATCAAGTTGGTCTATTCACTGGTTTCATTGCAAAAATGAGGGTTGCTGTTTCCTCGTTCAAACAGATCCCATGTCTCCTCTGGTCATGGGCCTGATCTCACTGCTTTTTTCAGTCCGAATTCTTCTCATATTTGGAATGCCTACATAAAACAGTTACATGTACTGTACTTGTTATAGTCCCTTTAAGATTCCGATGTACCAGCATGGCGGGCATTCAGTTGACACTGATGGTGGTCAGATCGTCATACGGGTACTATATAAGATAAAAACCCGGATGACATAATGAACAACAAATATGGGCGGAGGTAACAAGTACATTGTTTTTTTCAAGCATGGAGTTTACCGTTACTTGAGGGCAAAAAGGTTAACTGTGCTGGGCACGGTCGAACCAATAGACTTGTCAGGGAAGAGACCCCCTGTTTCTCTGATACCGAGCACCCCCCCCCCCCNGCCATATTGCGGGGAGCTGGTGACGTCTTATCGCCACGTTTTATGAAAGGTCCGTGTTAATGTCTTTATAGCTGACACGACAAGTATTTCATTAAATGAGAATTAATCACAGAGCGGTCGAAGCGGGCGCTATTTCTATCTGCGAGTTCTCGCCGAATGTGGCCCGTCTCTCACCCTGATGAAAGAAGCTATTGTGAATGTTGTGTGGAGGACAGCACCTCAACGAATGAAGGAAA
The DNA here is from genome assembly GCA_002633025.1 of Notospermus geniculatus. Classification (NCBI taxonomy): domain Eukaryota; kingdom Metazoa; phylum Nemertea; class Pilidiophora; order Heteronemertea; family Lineidae; genus Notospermus; species Notospermus geniculatus. The sequence goes on along the minus strand of NMRB01000998.1, from coordinate 158,893 downwards.
ACTCCTGATGACTGCTCTCTCTCTATCAAGGCCATTGGTAACACTTATTCCTGTACTCTCATTAAAGAGTAATTACCCCGAATTCAGGTTTACTAACATAATCATCCCTGACAGAAAATGACCCCCTAATTGTGATATTATCAGACATCATTTGTCTCCAGTTTCGGCCCTTCTTTGTCGGTCCCTTACTGTTACAACATTCCAACATATCCGTGTTGGCAGAAACCTTTCGCTACCAAATTAAAAGTTTGTGGCGTCTATTTTTGATGATTAAGGATTGCTGACGATCTCAATTATCCATCTGGTGGAGAGCTCAAGGATTAGAATAGAATCACGATCCGCTGTTGGCTCAATGATCGTGGCATCAGAAATCAAAAGTGGCTGCAGTAAAACCCCAACCAGGTCCATAACTACTGAAGAATGAGCAGGCATGAGATGCGCTAGTTTCCACGAGGTCTGCCCCTGTATGGGACATGAGTCTAAACTAATCATTGCCAGTGGTTCGATGATCGACTATGGAACATTAATTATCCTGTTCGAACCCTGGTGAGGATGGGTATATGGGTTGTTCATTTTTCCATGTCCTTTTTCTTTCCTAATATTTTATGAAGATTTGATCGTTTCCTGAAACTTGCTGGGACGTCCATGATTTTATCTTGTCCAAATGTCGTATACTCTCCATCATCATCGGTCATTTTCTTCTTTCACCAACCTCTTCCATCCTCATCAACTGTGATGTTGTGATGTGTGTCTGTCGCCAAATCTCCCATCGTCTGCCGATCATTGCATTCATGTTATTGTCAAATGGACCGAAAACACGAAATAATCGAGCTTCCTTTCCGCGTCTAAACTCCGTGAATTGAAGATCTTTAATTAAAGCATTCTGATTTCATATGACTAATAAGGAAAGAGACATCAACGTTCACCACTGTTGTCAGGTGCAGGGCTTTGTTTTCACGTTGGACCGCGTAGGGAGGAAATCCGGTATGCAAATGTATGCAAATGAGTCAGCAGGAAATGGACGGGGTTTGGGTATGATCGTTTTTCTTAAGACCTCACGGGCGAGGCGTGCTCACACAATGGACGTGTGAGCTATTGTGGCGAAGGTGGATTTGGTCAATAGGATATGATTCGTGCGTACTCTCCTTATTGTCTTCAACACGTTTTCCTCCATTTAAAACAACATTTATGCCTTTCGAGAATGTTATAATTGCGATTTGGTGAAAAATAGGCAACCGTCTGCAGCCATTTTGTTCTAAACTGCTGGACGTGATTTCGTCCTCGCCATCTTTATTCATGGCTTTGAACCACGTGTTAGACATACGACTGAGGGAAGGTGATGGAAAATTTATGATTCAGAGTTCATTTCACTTTGGTTTGGTGATAATCCAGAGATGGTTACCCATTCTCAGCAAACTAAAGCCATCCTAGCGTTCAGTTTTTCGGGCTGATGCATTGAAAAGTTCTTCTCCTCCTCCCTAGAGGGATCACCGGCGTTTCAAGTCGGCCGACAGGTGGCGTTAGTGGTGTCTGTATAAATCAATCCGGTAGACTGGTTCCCGGTCCCAATATCGCTAACGGAGAGCAATTTTGGGACCGGGAACCAGTCTATCAATCCGGTCGACCAGGAGAGCGGTGATTTGTTCCATCTGATCAGCATCTTGGGGCCCTAGCACTACCCCGCGGGGGCTGGCCACATACTATAGCCCGTTGGGAAGTAAGCGCTGCCAACCCTGAGATGGTCATTGGTAAAAATATCAAACCATGTGGGTCACTATGAATTGTTTTGAAAAAAACATCAAATTTACTTTCTTTTTAAGCGATATTATATTGCATGTAAGATACATAATACATATCAGTTGGTGTGTTTGTAATTACTGAATAGTACAACAGTCGATAGCCAAGTGGTTATCACGTCTGCTCAGCAAGCGGCAGGTCCGGGTTCGAATCCAGCCCGGACCATAATGGGATTTCATTCCCGGCTCTTCATGTCCGCCGCATGGGACAGTAAGCCATGGTGCCTTGCACCTTGTTTCTTTTCAAGGGCAAGTAAAAGACCCCATCCAAGTGAGGAACATGAGTAGCTTGTGATGGCCTCCTCCGTACTTACCAGGGCCAATAATGCTATGGCCGAGGCCGATTACACTCATCTGTTGTCACAGATAACATCAAATGACAACGTAACAAGCAGGTTACACTTCGCTCGCTTACGAATTTTTGACTATAGGCACAACCGGTATTTACAGTAAGATTCTATTATATCTCTCGTGTGAAAATTCACTTGCATGAAAATGTTATGTACAATAATTAACATTCGGGAAAACGCATTGTAATTAATACGTGCACAATTAATGTACAATTTGAAAAATACTGCGCGACTTCGTCGGCCGCTGGTGCCCAAATAGTAGGGAGGTTTCGAAATCAAACGATCAACGTAAACTTTACGACAATGTTATTTTTCGTACTACACATTAACCAGATTTTATATTGCATTTTCGGTACAAAAATAACGTTGTCGTTAACGTTTACGTTTATCGTTTGATTTCGGTGCACTCTTACATTTCTTCTGTTGGCAACCCTGCATGGCGTCATCGCCACGAATCTCGTATCTCGCTTGAACTTTTGTTACATACATGTACTACAATAATACCTTCATTTTCGTTGTAAAATCATCTTCCTCCACGTTATAATAAGGCAATCCGTCTTTCACATAAACATTCTCTGTTTCCAACAATTCTTCTACTTTCACCTCTTCGTCAACATTGCCAAACACAATTACTTTCCTGTTGCGCTTATTGGCGATCAGTACTATCTGGTTGAGTTGCTTTAGAAAAGTGTCACTGGTCTTTTTAGTTTTTTCTGTGAAAAGTAGCGCGATTCTAGTGCTCTGTTCAATCGCGGCTTCGATCCGATGTTGTGGCAAACCATAGTGATGAAAATCATCCATTATCGCAACTTTACCCCATGTGACGTCTTGACGTATTTTATCTTGAATCCTTTTTGCTTCCTTCTTATCATACACTTCGTGGTAAATGCATAGGTCGTTGTGAGGTGTCCCGTCAGCAAACTTCCCCTTTTTCTCTGAAAAAAGCGGTCACGTGCTATTAGATAATATTCAGTAAAAATGAAGTTTACCTGCCGGATCAGCCCGTGATTCCAGAGAATCGCACCTCATAGCTGTGGACAGATGGCTGCCCAGCACATGCTACTACCAAATGATCTCAGCTGAAGTCGTTTGGGAGGAGACGACCGGAATTAATTCTTCCTTACCTACAAGCAAAGTCTATCACCATCAAATGAAACTCCACCTCGAACCAGGCAACGACTACGGAACGACGCTATACCAAGAGCCGAGTAGAAGAGTGTAGGCCTACTTTGTAACACCAATGATGTAACTTACCAACACTGTCATTTTCCCTTTTGTCTGTGTTTCTCGTTGTCCTCTCTTCCCTCTGCCCAGATGCTTCTTCTGGGTATTCGCTAAGGGAGAGCTCATTCAGGAGGCAGACTGATGGTATTCTTCCGATAGTTCTTTTCTCTTCAGAAATTTGGTCCGGCATTGAAATGGATGTTTCACTGGAGGTTGGGTTTGGGGGGTCGATGTCATCATCGTAGTCCACATCGGCATCTCTATCTTCAGGCAGGAGGCCGATTTTGCTTGGTGGTGTTGCGTCACTACCGGACGAAACCCGGTATCTTTATCCTGGATATGGTTTGGGATGGGCATTTCAACGGGATCACTGCCGGGTCTCATGTCCGGCGGTAGATCTTACATTTTCAGCATGTTGTGAATCATTAGGAAACCATTCGACGAACTGCTTTTTCCTCTTCTCTAATAATTCATTTATCTCTCGAATCTTTCTACGGACTTTCGACCATCCTCTTTCATCATCTCTCGGGCGTTTTTTAAAAACAATAGACGCGTTATCAATGGTCTTCCGTAATTTACCTCCCTTTCGCATTTTTCTTATAATCTTTTCTCTGTGACACAAATATACATTATTTTCGTTCTCGTCATATGCTAATATGTAGTCAGCGATGCCCAATATGTTCTCCCGTAAGGTCTTTACTTCCTGAGGTTCACTGCCATCAACAACCTGACGAACCATGTTTTCGCACGCTGTTGCTGTTGACCAAGCTATATCCTTCAACGCCTGGTGTTTGACACCCTCCAGTCGCTGTTTATAACGACCAAGATCAACACCCGATGCTACACTGCCAGATGATGCCATCTGTAGAGAAAAAAACACACAATATCAGAAATCTCATGTCAGACAATCACACGAGATAACACTGTAGGGGAGGGAGGCAAGTTGCAGTTGAATATTTATTTATTGGCCGGGGAACCGAAAGTCTTCCGTGGAAAAGAAAGGTTTACTGAGGTTTACAACTGTGAAGACAACACCGCAGGTCGGTGCACGCGGAAAATAAAGAACTGTTTATTTAGTATGACATGTAGGCCTAGCCTTTTAATCGAGTCTTGTTTTACGAAATGTGTGTGACCGTACATGCAAGTTGTTGAATGCCACACGGGAAACACAGCTTACCGTTTTATTTGGTTCGTTACGTATCCCGGTAATCGGTTATAGTTTGATGGCGTTGGCCGTTATAATGACCGTCGAAAAGGAAGCAAAAACAGACTGAGAGGACCTGTTTCGTTTGCTGGTGGTGGAAACGTGAAAGAAAGGATTACCAATGTTGGAATTCCGAAGTGACACACTTTAGCTGGTTTGAAAAAAGCATTCAAAGTCGGTTATAATTGTGGTTGTGCATTGATGCATGACGTAATATAATATACATGTACATGTACATTGTACATAAATGAAGAAAGTTCTAACATAAGCCCACAATGCAATATATGAATGGGATTCTATATCAGAACAAGTACGGCTTGAGTTTGTTGAGTAATCTCCCACTTCCAACCCCGGTGTGAAGGGAAAGAATGTCCTAGAAAAACTGTCCGGGGAACAAAAGATCCTATTGTTACATTCTAATCTCTGACAATTGGTTTCTATACCATGCCGCTTAATCCGTCATTCAACAATAGAAGTGGACACTTTTTTCAGGGGGACACTATTTACTGCTACACCGGGCTTCCCACCCGAGAATTCCCACAAACAAATTTCTCAGGGAAGAGTCATGAAATCCACAATCCAGGGGGTTTTACACCTTAAGGGCGACAATCTGTTGACCAAATGTACGAATCCCTCTCTATTCGGGACGTCAATGGTGTGTGGTCACACTGTCCCCGTGGCGTATGGCCCCGTCAGACTGACAACACTACGGTTTGATTATTGATATAATAAAGACCCCGTGAGAAGGGGAGGACATGCGGTACATCCCCCTCGGACACTTCACACACACATCGACTGTTTCAACATGAGGGGATTCTTTTTCAAGAATGTTGCTAAAAATAATTAAAATCACTGGAATTCATTAATGAAAATCAAATACATATATGGTATCCACAAGAAGTGTGAATCGAGCCTGTGAAAATTTGAATCACTTCCTATACGCTGTAATTTTTGGCAAAATCAATGCAGTCTACAGTCGATGTACATGAAGTGTACAGAAATTATAATTTCCAATCGAAATTTCCAAAGCTAGCCGATCGACATGATCGAGGAAACAGTTGGTGCAGCCATATTAGGAGCTGTCAGTGAGTTGACCAATATGTGTCACTTCGACCCAATTCCATACGGACCCATTCATTCTTGATTGGGCACCAATCAAGAGGAGTTTCTTTTTTATTGGTCCACTCTTGGAGGAATTCCTCCAAGGTCCACTAGAACATTGCTGCCATCTTTTGGCAGTACGCATATTGCCAACAGATGGCAGCAAAGTTCAAGCGGACCAATGTACAGGAAAATCTACGTGATTGCTGCTCGATCAATAATGACTGGATCCGCAATATGCATTGAATTGGGCCGTAGTGACACCTATTGGTCAACTCGCTGACAACTCCTATTGTTGCGATCAGTATTCCTCCTCGAGTTGACGGGAAATTCCCCCTCCCCATCGGCCACTCTGAGAAAACTAACGGGCCTCGAACTTGTTTGAGGTCGGTTCGATGAATGAATACCTTCGTAGTCTAAATGCGATTTCATGTCAGGTCAACTGACGTAATGTCCTAATGACGTGTATTTTTCAAATGTTGACACTGTAGGCCTATTTCACGGTTGAAAAAATTCCGCTTTGGCGTGCCATAGCATCGTATCGTCATGGAAATGTGACGTCACGTGAAGAACTTGCTTTTCTGTTGCTCGCTACAGGTTTGTAGGCCTACAGCTACCCCTCGAAGCTTACACTCCGAGGAAGAACAAAAAAACTGCACAGTTCTCATCTGCAGAATGACCTGGGTGAGTCTTTTTATGACTGATGAGAAAATGCATCCTTCATTTCGTTTATGAAATTGTCCCCCTCCACTTCGTAATACCGCCAACCTAATCGCACACGAACATTCTCTTTTTCCAACAATTCTTTCGTTGTTTTCTTATCCTTATAGCCAAAAACAATTACACTTTTGCTGTGCTCGTTTGCAGTCGTAACAAGCTGGTGCAGTTGCCGCAGACAGGTGAGAGTGTTCCGTGTTGTTTCTTCCGTGAAAAGGAGAGCGAACAATGTGCTCTGCTCAATGGCGGCTTCAAGCTGGAATGGGGGTAGACCATGGTGCTTAAAATCATCCATTATCGCAATTCTGCTCCCTTCGATGTTTTCATGTATTTTGGTTTTAATCCCTCTTGCTTCTATTTCATCACACGCCTGGTGGTATATGAAGAGGTCGAAGCGAGGTTGTGTTCCGTCAGCAACGTGGTCATCAATCACTGAAAAAAAACGGCCATGCACGTGCTAATAAATAGTCAGTGAGGAAAAATGAGGACAAATGTTGATTTTACCCACTTGACGAGACTTTGTTTCTAGAGAACCATTTATCTCACCTAATACCTACATATCTCACCATCTTCAGCTCGCCTACTTGTATTCATGCAACGACGTTATTATGTATGGGTGGCATTTTCCGCCAAAAAGGGATAATTGCTGAGGGATATATTCGCAGAGGAATGTTCGCAGATGAATATTCGCAAAGGTATGTTCGCAACAGATGAGTAGAGAATGTGTTCGTTGCAACACGTGTTGTAACTTACCAGGGTCGTCTTCACGTCTGACAGTCCTCCGTCCCGGGGATGATGCAGCGTCACTGATTTCCGGGAGGCAGAATGATGGCATGATCTCAGTTCCTCTCTCCTCAGAAATTTCTTCCAATCTTGTGCATGCGTCTCCCTGGGATGATGGAGCCCTATCAAAGGTCTCAATCCCATAGCTGATACAGAATGATGGCATCCCGTCAGTTCCTACCCCAACAGAAATTTGATCCAACCGTGGGGGCAAACTATATGCCATGGATATATCGCTTTCCGTAGACATGGTAGAGACGCCGGAGAGGTTTGAGGAGCGCCGCCGTAGGCCTAATGTGTTAACAAGGTGTACACTGTGGATATCAATACTGGTGTCAGATCTCCACATTCTGACACGAGGTAATTCGTGATCTTCACATCGAGAGAGATTACGAGATCGCAAATCTGCAACTTTATGCTCAGACTTGTCGGAAGAGGTTGTGTTCGGCTTTGTAGCACCCATCTTCTTCCCCGATTTGTTGTGTTTTACAACATGCTGTGAATCATGACTTGGCTCAGAAAACCACTCGAGGAACTGATTTTTCCGTCTGTTTAATAATCCATTAATCTCTCTAATCTTTGAACTAACTTTCGACCATCCGCTTTCATCTTCTCTAACGCGTCTTTGTAAGATAACATTCACTTTTCCAATGTTCTCGTTTAATGTACCACCCTTTCGCATCTTACTTTCAATCTTTCTTCTCTGTGACACATCGACAGTATCCATTATCTCATCATATGCTAATATGTAATTAGCTATAACCAATATGTTCTCCCGTAATGTCTTTACTTCCTGGGGTTCAGTGCCATCATCAACCTGACGAGACATGTTCTCACACAATTTTGCTGTTGACCGAGCTATATCCTTCAACTCCTGACGTTCGACGCCCTGCAGTCGCTGTTTATAACGACCAAGATCAGCACCCGATGTTCCGCTACCAGATGATGCCATCTATAAGGAAATAAATTCTGAACTTTTTTCTGTATCATCAGCAAATTCTGCTTTGATCCCGATAAAATAGAATCTAATGCCCCCAATATGTGGATTAAGCGACACCATTGAATTAAACTCTAGAGAGACCAATACCCTTAATCCTGTGACAAACAATGCAGGGGGACTTCAGGAAGACGGGAGCATTAGATTCCATCACATCGGCATCACAAGGTATGGGAGAGAGGAAGGGAGGGAGAAAGGGGAGGCAGTTTTACGAAAGCCCAGAAGGCTCTTCAATCTTCAATCTTCAAGCTTGAAGTAGAACTTCAATCTTCAAGCTTGAACTAACTCCGACTTCAATCTTATTTCATTAAATGAGAATTAATCACAGAGCGGTCGAAGCGGGCGCTATTTCTATCTGCGAGTTCTCGCCGAATGTGGCCCGTCTCTCACCCCGATGAAAGAAGCTATTGTGAATGTTGTGTGGAGGACAGCACCTCAAAGAATGGTAGAAAACCCTTGATGACTGCTCTCTCTCTATCAAGGCCATTGGTAACACTTATTCCTGTACTCTCATTAAAGAGTAATTACCCCGAATTCAGGTTTACTAACATAATCATCCCTGACAGAAAATGACCCCCTAATTGTGATATTATCAGACATCATTTGTCTCCAGTTTCGGGCCTTCTTTGTCGGTCCCTTACTGTTACAACATCCCAACATATCCGTGTTGGCAGAAACCTTTCGCTACCAAATTAAATGTTTGTGGCGTCTATTTTTGATGAGGGATTGCTGACGATCTCAATTATCCATCTGGTGGAGAGTTCAAGGATTAGAATAGAATCACAATCCGCTGTTGGCTCAATGATCGTGGCATCAGAAATCAAAAGTGGCTGCAGTAAAACCCCAACCAGGTCCATAACTACTGAAGAATGAGCAGGCATGAGATGCGCTAGTTTCCACGAGGTCTACCCCTGTATGGGACATGAGTCTAAACTAATCATTGCCAGTGGTTCGATGATCGACTATGGAACATGAATTATCCTGTTCGAATCCTGGTGAGGATGGGTATATGGGTTGTTCATTTCTCCATGTACACTTTTTCTTTCCTAATATTTTATGAAGATTTGATCGTTTCTGAAACTTGGTGGGGCGTCCATGATTTTATCTAGTCCGAATGTCGTATACTCTCCATCATCATCGGTCATTTTCTTCTTTCACCAACCTCTTCCATCCTCATCAACTGTGATGTTGTGATGTGTGTCTGTCGCCAAATCTCCCATCGCCTGCCGATCATTGCATTCATGTTATTGTCAAATGGACCGAAAACACGAAATAATCGAGCTTCCTTTCCGCGTCTAAACTCCGTGAATTGAAGATCTTTAATTAAAGCATTCTGATTTCATATGACTAATAAGGAAAGAGACATCAACGTTCACCACTGTTGTCAGGTGCAGGGCTTTGTTTTCACGTTGGACCGCGTAGGGAGGAAATCCGGTATGCAAATGTATGCAAATGAGTCAGCAGGAAATGGACGGGGTTTGGGTATGACCGTTTTTCTTAAGACCTCATGAGCGAGGCGTGCTCAAACAATGGACGTGTGAGCTATTGTGCCGAAGGTGGATTTGGTCAATAGGATATGATTCGTGCATACTCTCCTTATTGTCTTCAACACGTTTTCCTCCATTTAAAACAACATTTATGCCTTTCGAGAATGTTATAATTGCGATTTGGTGAAAAATAGGCAACCGTCTGCAGCCATTTTGTTCTAAACTGCTGGACGTGATTTCGTCCTCGCCATCTTTATTCATGGCTTTGAACCACGTGTTAGACAAACGACTGAGGGAAGGCGATGGAAAATTCATGATTCAGAGTTCATTTCACTTTGGTTTGGTGATAATCCAGAGACGGTCACCCATTCTCAGCAAATTAAAGCCATCCTAGCGTTCAGTTTTTCGGGCTGATGCATTGAAAAGTTCTTCTCCTCCCTAGAGGGATCACCGACGTTTCAAGTCGGCCGACAGGTGGCGTTAGTGGTGTCTGTATAAATCTATCCGGTCGACCAGGAGAGCGGTGATTTGTTCCATCTGATCAGCATCCCGGGGCCCTTGCACCACCCCGCGGGGTGGGAAGTAAGCACTGACAACCATGACAACTGAGATGGTCATTGGCAATATGAAACCATGTGGGTCACTATGAATTGTTTTGAAAAAAAACATCAAATTTACTTTGTTTTTAAGCGATATTTTATAAGCGATATTTTATTGCATGTAAGATCAGTTGGTGTGTTTGTAATACTGAATAGTACAACAGTCGATAGCCAAGTGGTTATCACGTCCGCTTGGCAAGCGGCAGGTCCCTGCTCTTCACGTCCGTCGCATGGGACAGTAGGCCTAAGCCGTGGTGCCTTGTACGTTGTTTCTTTGGAAGGGCAAGTAAAAGACCCCATCCAAGTGAGGAACATGAGTAGCTTGAGATGGCCTCTTCCGTACTTACCAGGGCCAATAATGCTATGGATTCGGCCCTGATGGAAAAATGAAATACAACTAGAAATTGACTTGCGAGTCAATTTGAAGACCGCCTTTGAAAATTCACTGAATGAATTTTGTAAATAGGCCTATGTTAGGGCAATGGAAACTGATGATATTGGGACTGAACATGCGTCATTTACAGTGTAGGCCTACATTTATGATGTCTAGTGGTGCCCAAATAGCTGGTGCCCAAATAGTAGGGAGGTTTCGAAATCAAACGATCAACGTAAACTTTACGACAACGTTATTTTTCGTACTACACATTAACCAGATTTTATATTGCATTTTCGGTACAAAAATAACGTTGTCGTTAACGTTTACGTTTATCGTTTGATTTGCATGGCGTCATCGCCACGAATCTCGTATCTCGCTTGAACTTTTGTTACATACATGTACTACAATAATACCTTCATTTTCGTTGTAAAATCCTCTTCCTCCACGTTATAATAAGGCAATCCGTCTTTTACATAAATATTCTCTGTTTCCAACAATTCTTCTACTTTCACCTCTTCGTCAACATTGCCAAACACAATTACTTTCCTGTTGCGCTTATTGGCAATCAGTACGATCTGGTTGAGTTGCTTTAGAAAAGTGTCACTGGTCTTTTTAGTTTTTTCTGTGAAAAGTAGCGCGATTCTAGTGCTCTGTTCAATCGCGGCTTCGATCCGATGTTGTGCCAGACCATAGTGATGAAAATCATCCATTATCGCAACTTTACCCCATGTGACGTCTTGACGTATTTTATCTTGAATCCTTTTTGCTTCCTTCTTATCATACACCTCGTGGTAGATGCATAGGTCGTAGTGAGGTTTCTCGTCAGCAAACTTCCCCTTCTTCTCTGAAAAAAGCGGTCACGTGCTATTAGATAATATTCAGTAAAAATGAAGTTTATACCTGCCGGATCAGCCCGTGATTCCAGAGAATCACACCTCATAGCTGTGGACAGATGGCTGCCCAGCACATGCTACTACCAAATGATCTCAGCTGAAGTGGTTTGGACAGAGACGACCGGAATTAATTCTTCCTTACCTGCAAGCAAAGTCTATCACCATCAAATGATACTCTCCACCTCGTCGAACCAGGCAACGACTACGGAAAGACGCTATACCAAGAGCCGAGTAGAAGAGTGTAGGCCTACTTTGTAACACCAATGATGTAACTTACCAACACTGTCATTTTCCCTTTTGTCTGTGTTTCTCGTTGTCCTCTCTTCCCTCTGCCCAGATGCTTCTTCTGGGTATTCGCTAAGGGAGGGCTCATTCAGGAGGCAGACTGATGGTATTCTTCCGATAGTTCTTCTCTCTTCAGAAATTTGGTTCGGCCACGTGTACAGTTCATTTGAAATGGATCTTTCACTGGAGGTTGGGTTTGGGGGGTCGATGTCATCATCGTAGTCCACATCGGCATCTCTATCTTCAGGCAGGAGGCCGGTTTGGCTTGGTGGTGTTGCGTCACTACCGGACGACAACCCGGTATCTTTATCCTGGATATGGTTTGGGGTGGGCACTTCAACGGGATCACTGCCGGATCTCATGTCCGGCGGTAGATCTTTTGCATTCAACGTGTTCTCCAATCTATCGTTGTTTTTTTCAGCATGTTGTGAATCATGGGTTTTAGGCAACCATTCGGCGAACTGGTTTTTCCTCTTCTCTAATAAATCATTTATCTCTCGAATCTTTCTACGGACTTTCGACCATCCTCTTTCATCATCTCTCGGGCGTTTTTTAAAAACAATAGACGCGTTATCAATGGTCTTCCGTAATTTACCTCCCTTTCGCATTTTTCTTGTAATCTTTTCTGTATGACACAAATGTACAGTATTTTCTTCGTCATGTGCTAGTATGTAGTCAGCGATGCCCAATATGTTCTCCCGTAAGGTCTTTTCTTCCTGGGGTTCACTGCCATCAACAACCTGACGAACCATGTTTTCGCACGCTGTTGCTGTTGACCTAGCTATATCCTTCAACTCCTGGTGTTTGACACCCTCCAGTCGCTGTTTATAACGACCAAGATCAACACCCGATGCTACACTGCCAGATGATGCCATCTGTAGAGAAAAAAACACACAATATCAGAAATCTCATGTCAGACAAACACACGAGATAACAGTTTAGGGGAGGGAGGCAAGTTGCAGTTGAATATTTATTTATTGGCCGGGGAACCGAAAGTCTTCCGTGGAAAAGAAAGGTTTACTGAGGTTTGCAACTGTGAAGACAACACCACAGGTCGGTGCACGCGGAAAATAAAGAACTGTTTATTTAGTATGACATGTAGGCCTAGCCTTTTAATCGAGGTCTTCCTTGTTTTACGAAATGTGTGTGACCGTACATGCAAGTTGTTGAATGCCACACGGGAAACACAGCTTACCGTTTTATTTGGTTCGTTACGTATCCCGGTAATCGGTTATAGTTTGATGGCGTTGGCCGTTATAATGACCGTCGAAAAGGAAGCAAAAACAGACTGAGAGGACCTGTTTCGTTTGCTGGTGGTGGAAAAGTGAAAGAAAGGATTACCAATGTTGGAATTCCGAAGTGACACACTTTACCTGGTTTGAAAAAATCATTCAAAGTCGGTTATAATTGTGGTTGTGCATTGATGCATGACGTAATATAATATACATGTACATGTACATTGTACATAAATGAAGAAAGTTCTAACATAAGCCCACAATGCAATATATGAATGGGATTCTATATCAGAACAAGTACGGCTTGAGTTTGTTGAGTAATCTCCCACTTCCAACCCCGGTGTGAAGGGAAAGAACGTCCTAGAAAAACTGTCCGGGGAACAAAAGATCCTATTGTTACATTCTAATCTCTGACAATTGGTTTCTATACCATGCCGCTTAATCCGTCATTCAACAATAGAAGTGGACACTTTTTTCAGGGGGACACTATTTACTGCTACACTGGGCTTCCCACCCGAGAATTCCCACAAACAAATTTCTCAGGGAAGAGTCATGAAATCCACAATCCAGGGGGTTTTACACCTTAAGGGCGACAATCTGTTGACCAAATGTACGAATCCCTCTCTATTCGGGACGTCAATGGTCACACTGTCCCCGTGGCGTATGGCCCCGTCAGACTGACAACACTACGGTTTGATTATTGGTATAATAAAGACCCCGTGAGAAGGGGAGGACATGCGGTACATCCCCCTCGGACACTTCACACACACATCGACTGTTTCAACATGAGGGGATTCTTTTTCAAGAATGTTGCAAAAAATAATTAAAATCACTGGAATTCATTAATGAAAATCAAATACATATATGGTATCCACAAGAAGTGTCAATCGAACCTATGAAAATTTGAACCACTTCCTATACGCTGTTTTTGAATTTTTGGCAAAATCAATGCAGTCTACAGTCGATGTACATGAAGTGTAAAGAAATTATAATTTCCAATCGAAATTTCCAAAGCTAGCCGATCGACATGATCGAGGAAACAGTTGGTGCAGCCATATTCGGAGCTGTCAGTGAGTTGACCAATACGTGTCACTTCGACCCAATTCCACACGGACCCATTCATTCTTGATTGGGCACCAATCAAGAGAAGTTTCTTTTTTATTGGTCCACTCTTGGAGGAATTCCTCCAAGGTCCACCAGAACATTGCTGCCATCTTTTGGCAGTACGGGCGGCAGCCGCGCATATTGCCAACAGATGGCAGCAGTGTTCAAGCGGACCAATGTATGTTACAGGAAAATCTACGTGATTGCTGCTCGATCAATAATGACTGGATCCGCAATATGCATTGAATTGGGCCGTAGTGACACCTATTGGTCAACTCGCTGACAACTCCTATTGTTGCGATCAGTATTCCTCCTCGAGTTGACGGGAAATCCCCCCCCCCCCCTATCGGCCACTCTGAGAAAACTAACGGGCCTCGAACTTGTTTGAGGTCGGTTCGATGAATGAATACCTTCGTAGTCTAAATGCGTTTTCATATCAGGTCAACTGACGTAATGTCCTAATGACGTGTATCTTTCAAATGTTGACACTGTAGGCCTATTTCACGGTTGAAAAAATTCCGCTTTGGCGTGCCATGGCATCATATCGTCATGGAAATGTGACGTCACGTGAAGAACTTGCTTTTCTGTTGCTCGCTACAGGTTTGTACAGCTACCCCTCGAAGCTTACACTCAGAGGGAAAAAAACAAACAACTGCACAGTTCTCATACTTTGCAGTCATACTTTGTGAGTCTTTTTATGACCGATGAGAAAATGCATCCTTCATTTCGTTTATGAAATTGTCCCCCTCCACTTCGTAATACCGCCAACCTAATCGGGCACGAATATTCTCTCTTACCAACAATTCTTTCGTTGTTTTCTTATCCTTATAGCCAAAAACAATTACACTTTTGCTGTGCTCGTTTGCAGTCGTAACAAGCTGGTGCAGTTGCCGCAGACAGGTGAGAGTGTTCCGTGTTGTTTCTTCCGTGAAAAGGAGAGCGAACAATGTACTCTGCTCAATGGCGGCTTCAAGC
This sequence comes from Notospermus geniculatus, assembly GCA_002633025.1. Taxonomy (NCBI): domain Eukaryota; kingdom Metazoa; phylum Nemertea; class Pilidiophora; order Heteronemertea; family Lineidae; genus Notospermus; species Notospermus geniculatus. The sequence continues at coordinate 143,767 of NMRB01000998.1, read as the reverse complement.
TGGAATTGGGGTAGACCATGGTGCTTAAAATCATCCATTATCGCAACTCTGCTCCCTTCGATGTTTTCATGTATTTTGGTTTTAATCCCTCTTGCTTCTATTTCATCACACGCCTGGTGGTATATGAAGAGGTCGAAGCGAGGTTGTGTTCCGTCGGCAGCGTGGTGGTCATCAACCTCTGAAATGAAATGGTTCATGGACCATGTGCTCACCTGGGTGAACGTACCAGAAGAATGACATCCAAAAAACAGCACAAAAACGACACACAGTATACAAAAATCGGAAAGTCGTCTCCGAATATTTCGCAAATTTTCGACCCCAATCGGGGTCTTCCTCAGGCGCTATGTAGAAGAGATCCCAGAGGTGACAAACGACAAATGTTAAATTGAAATGTTCCAGCAGGGTAATACGATTATAGTCAAAGTCAAAACATTCTGGCTAGATAATTTATGACATATGTTCCAAAGTCCATTTTCCAAGATGGCTGCCTTGTAACCATTATTTGCATTCCAATTGGGCAAAAATTTGCTGTACACATAGAGGGTACCTCTTAGTAGATAGATGACCACACCAAGTTAGAAAATATTAGATTAAATAGCCAAGAAACGTGCCACGAAAATGGCAAAATTTTGAACTTGACTCTCTGACCTTGAAAAGTAGGTCAAATCAAAGGCCATTTACAAAATGTCATGTATCCTCCATCTTGCCCTGACAAGTGTTCCTATCATATCACTCCTACCCTCGCTCACGAAGTGACAGTAGGCCTTGATATGTCAAGATGGTATCCTCATTAGATGCACCTATGATCACTTATGACCTATGATAAAAATTTGGAGGCAATCCAGTTAACAGTTCAGGAGTTACTGGACTTTGAGATTTGGTTTTGACCACCTGGTGGCCAAGTTAAGAATCGAATCGGACCGAAACTTGTCACATCTGACATTAAGAAAATGGTGCCCTTCATGTCGGGCATTTTTTATGTCACTGAATTAAGCGGCGTGATGTGCAACATGTGAGAATGATGCGGTTGCGCGATATGAGCATAGTTCTGATTCGATTTTGGCATTAGGCTAATGACGTCACAACATTAATCTGCACTAGACCGGCGGCAAAGGGCGTCGGGCGGCAGCGTCGTTCATCATAAGCCGAAAAGTTGTGCATTGCAGCTCATGTTGTAACTTACCAGGGTCGTCTTCACGTCTGACACTCCTCCGTCCCGAGGATGATGCAGCGTCACTGATTTCCATCTGCTCAAATGCATCTCCCTGAGATAAGCAGAATGATGGTATCCTGCCAGGAGGCCTATTTACCACTCGGACACCAGAAATTCGGTGTGGCCGAAGGGGCAAACTGTATGCCATGGATTTTTCGCTTTCCGTAGAGACGGAGACTTCTGAGGAGTACCGCTTTAGGTCTCTGGTGTCAACATGGAACAAACTATGGGTATCTTCATCCACAGAGGCGGCTCTTGATCTCAGTTTGCTGCGAGGTAATTCGTAATCTTCCAATCGGAGGAGGATTGGCATGCTTGGTGGCCTAACATTTCTACCCGGTTGCAAATCTGCAAGTTTATGCTGAGAACCGTCGAAAGAGGTTATGTTCGGCTTTGTAGCGCCAATCTTCTCCGATTTGTCGTCATGCTGTGAATCATGACTTAGCTCAGGAAACCACTCGAGGAACTGATTTTTCCGTCTGTTTAATAATCCATTAATCTCTATAATCTTTGAACTAACTTTCGACCATCCCCTTTCATCTTCTCTAACGCGTCTTTGTAAGATAACATTCACTTTTCCAATGTTCTCGTTTAATGTACCACCCTTTCTCATCTTACTTTCAATCTTACTTCTCTGCGACACATGGACAGTATCAACGTTCTCATCATATGCTAATATGTAATTAGCTATAACCAATATGTTCTCCCGTAATGTCTTTACTTCCTGGGGTTCAGTGCCATCATCATCCTGACGAGCCATGCTCTCACACACTCTTGCTGTTGACCAAGCTATATCCATCAACCCCGGATGTTTGACACCCTCCAGTCGCTGTTTGTAACGACGAAGACCAGCGCCCAGTGGTACACTGCCAGATGATGCCATCTGTAGAGAAAAAACCGACAGAATCTATCAGACAAACACACGAGATAACAATTAAGGGGAGGAAGGCAGTTGTAGTTTGAATGCTTGATTGGCCCGTGAACCGAAAGTCTTGCGTGGAAAATAAAGGTCACAGGTCAAGCCAACATTTGCGGCAAAACTCAATGCGGTGGGGGTTTTAAAGTCGACTGACCCGGCTGAATGACAAGTCGAACAGCCTTAGTCAACTTAAAAAACGCCCCCCCCCCCCCCCCCC